>PVKU01005292.1:0-110706 GCA_004027475.1 Anoura caudifer | reverse complement strand
TTCAGACTGTCAACTGATTTCTCAAAAGAGACCTTACAGGCAAGAAGGAGCTGGAAAGAAGTATTCCAAGTCATGAAAGTCAAGGACCTACATCCAAGATTGCTCTATCCAGCAAAGCTGTCATTTAGAATGGAAGGGAAGATAAAGTGCTTCTCAGATAAGGACAAGTTAAAGGGGTTCATCATCACCAAGCCCTTATTATATGAAATGTTAAAGGGACTTATCTATGAAAAAGAAGATAAAAAATCTGAACAGTAAAAAGACAGCAAACTCATGGTTATTAACAACCCCACCTAGAACAAAAGCAAAAGCAAACTAAACAAACAAGTATAACAGGAGCAGAAACACAGAAATGGAGATCACATGGAGGGTTAACAACAGGGGAGTGGGAGGAGGAGAGAGGGGGAAAAGGTACAGAGAATAAGTAGCATAGATGGTAAGTAGAATGGACAGAGGGAGGGCAAGAATAGTGTGGGAAATGTAGAAACTAAAGAACTTATGACACATAGACATGACCTAAAGGGGGGGAATATGGGTGGGAGGGGGTGTACAGGGTGGAGGGAAATGAAGGGGGAAAAATGGGACAAATGTAATAGCATAATCAATAAAATGTATTTTAAAAAAAGCAAAAGAAAGGTATCAGATATGATTTTCGGGGCATGGGAAATTAGGGTGGGAAAAAGGATGACTTTAGTATGATTACATGAGAGGAAAAGATAATTGAATGTTCTTTTTAAGTGATTGAGAAATATAAAAATAGCCTAAACTAGGGGGTTACTAAATGATACAGGGGGAAAAAAGTAGTCCTTTGAAAGTGGAAGAATGACAGAGTAACGGAAGGACTTATGCCTGGATGTGAGGAGATGTTCTCTCTCCCTGGGCAAGACAGAGGGATGTCATGGAGGTCAGTTCTGCTGTGGTTAGATTCCGCGTTTCCAGTATTGAAAACGATGTTCCCAAAGAGGTGTCCTCATGCAGTGAACTCTGTTGGGACGGCCATCAGATCTCAGGGAACTGTCTTTGGCATAAGCGGAAACAATGAAGTGACGTCGTCTGATAGCAGGTACCTAAGGAATGCCTTGGCTGACACCTTTTCCACTAAACTAGACTATTGGCAGAACTGTATCCTTGTATTTTTACTGGCACCTTCAGAGTTAAATACTGGTTAGGTTGAGAAAGCTCCATGTTGCCAGAGCTCTGCATTCTGCCCAGGAGAGTTAACTCTGCTGCAGCTATTGCAGAATGCAGCTGGGCCTCCCGGTCAACCTTAGAAGTTAGAGCCATACCCCACCCTTCAATCCCTAAATAACCCATTAGGAGGCCATGTAAGAATAGGCCTGACCTTTTTTTAAAAAAAATAAAGGTCAACGACATAAGGTCTTGTGGCTTTTTTATTTCCATGATCCAATACTATTATTAAAAAAATCTTCAGCCTTCTATTTTACCAAGTGGGTGCATTAAGTGAGGAATTAAAGTTACATTTATTGTGATGAGTACACAGCTCTCTTTTTCTCCCTAAGAGACATTTAAAAAATGATGTTCAAACAATTATTTATTCTAATGGGTAACCAAATGAAGGCTCAGATAGGCTTAGTCAAATGGTTTAAAATATGAAAGTTATTATGTGAGATGCTTGGCTGTCACCCATTTGTTAGCTCACTTCAGTGTAAACACTAAAAATAAGCATTAATGGTGCAAATAAGCATTAATATGTGCAAGTGTTTTAAGTAAATTAAAAAGTTCATTTCCTGAAAAGTGTTTATGAATTTCCAGCAATGTGCGAGCCATACTTCTAAGAACCAGGGTTAGATGTGAACAAAATAAACGTAATTCTTGTCCACATGAAGAGCACAGTGTAGTTGGGGGTGGGGAAGCAGAGAGCTTACATGATAAATCCGTAACTACAAATTGGAGTAAGTATCATGAAGACAACAATGGGGGTTTTAAGAGAAAAGTACTTTAGGCAGACAAGGACTGAGAGTGAAAATAATATCCGAGCTAGGACCATTGAAGGGTGCTGAGCAGGGGAATAAGACTGTTGTTAGTTTATTGAGATAAGGGCTTTCATATGCATGCAACACATGCAGGCTTATTGTGAATATGCTTTGGAAAAAAGTAGAAACGCTCTTGACGTTCTCCAGGTGTGTTGAAGGTGTGTATGTGGGAGGGTAGAGGGCAGAGAAGGGAGCTGAGTCAGAAGTTCTCAAATATTCTTGCAGGCCACTCAGAAAAGGGTTTGTATGATGATCCACTGCACCTCTCAGGACTGAGGCCCAATTAAATAAAAAAATCTTCTAGGAGAAATGGTAGAGAGAAATCTGCAATCACAATTCTTGTACAAAATAGGGCTGTAGAGGCTGTGCTCCATTTTGAGGTCAGAAGGGGCTGTAAGAAACCTGTCTGCTTTTCAGTGAGTGAGGAGAGCAATTCTGTGTGAGACCTTGGTCAGGGGGACCCACAGATGTCTTCTGATTGGGGAAATTGCCCCAAAATTCCTCTAAAAGAAGGGGCTCTATAAATCAATAAAGTCACATGCCATTTGGGAGCCCCACAAGTTGTAACTTCTGGAGGTTTGTGATTTAGGTTTCTTTCAACACTCAAACCCATCATCTCTACACCCCACGTCCTCATCATCCAACATGGCTGCTAGAGATTCATCGTCACATCACCTTTCCAGGAAGCAGCATGGAGGAATGGAAAATGAAGGGTGTGTCCTTCCCTTGTAAGAGGTCTTCTAGAAAATTCTAGTGGGTATTTCTTCCATTTTATTGCCAGAATTTCAGTAACATGGCCACTTGTGAATGCAGGGGAGGCTGCAGCATCCCCAGGTAATAGTCTGGGTTCTGTTCCTCAGGAGTCAGGATGTCAAGGTAGGGACACCCTGGCATGCCCCTTCTCTGCTTCTCCAATGACAGAGCCTTTCAAGACAGAGCTTAAATATGGCTCCCTCAGAGGTGGACTCCCTGCTTCTTAGCTAGGCCCATTGATCCTTCCTTCTCTGTGTGCACCTGCCATTTAGCATTAACTTCAGTTAAAAAATTGCCACATTTCACAGGGACAAATGTATGTTTGGGTAGGATTTACCTCCTTTGATAAACCCCAGAGCCCTTGTGGCCAAGGGCTGGGTCTTAGTCATGGTCCCACTCCTCCTTGCTCTGTTCCCGCTGCACCCTGTTAGGGCCCCAAAGCCACACTACCCACTGCCAGAGAGATTTCTCAGTGAGCCTGTGCCCAGCTATAATTGCCTGATTGGCACTTGGACTCTGCTGTGGCAGAGAAAATAGACTCTGTTGCTGCCCTGACAGGAAGCAAAGTGTTTTTTAAAAGACTGATTAAAAAAAGCAGTTTACTCAATAGTTGCCCGGAGACAGTCAGTGATTGGACACTTGGAAAGCGATTCCACTGTTGGCTCTTAGATAGGTGGTATCAGCTGAAGGAATTATTTAGGAGGCTAACCTTCCTCTCAGGTTGGATGGGTGTAGGTCTCACTGCACTTGGAGGTCCTGTCTGCAGGGTTCAACAGCAAACAACTCTGTTTTTAAAACAAATGTACCCCGGCATTCTATGCTGGGACTCTCACCTTCCCTTTCTCTCCTCACCTCAAAACAGTCAGCCAGCTTCCTCTTCCTCACCTGTTGTCAGAGTTCAGGTAATTCTCATATATTAATATGAGTACTTCCAATTGCAGGATATCTAAAAAGAAAAAAAATGATGAAGAATTTTTATTATAGTGGCTACCTATATGGGTTCTATTAGGTAGTTTTAAAAAGAAAATGCCCCACCCACACTAGTGACTAGTAGCTGGCACTCATAAAGGATCATGGCTATGACCACTAATTGTCATGACCCAATGGAAACACTGACAAATGGCATCCTGTCTGCCTTTCTCACAGAAAATTAAAAAAGGAGCTTGTGGAGCTGAATGTTGTCATCAGTCAACAGATGTGGTTGACGCCTGTTTCCTCAGGAACTTTGCAAGATGTCATAAAGGGGGGTGGTGATGAGTGGAAGCCTGATTCATTATGTTTCAAGAGTTGACATAATGTGATAATATAAAGTAATAATGTGGCTAGTTCAGTGCCAAATAAAATAATAATAGTTATCATAACACACTTTTTGTGTGTCAGTGCTAGGCTAGGTGCTTGTTTGAGTGAATGACATGATATCTACATCTATATCTATAGATATATATAACAATTTATGTAAACATATAATGAGATTTGATCTATCTATTGATGGCATATATTTGTGTATGAATCACCTAGTGTAGTGCCTGGCAAATAAGGAGCTTCTCAGATAAGCACCACTTTATGCCCATTTTACAGATGGGAAAACTGGAGCACAGGAATGTGAACTGATTTGCTTGCAGTTCCATAGCCAGTAAGTGGCAGAGCTGGGATCTGAACCTAGGCAGTCTTGTTCCAGAGTTTGAACTTGGGCTGGTGAATGCCATGCTCTAGAAGTAAAGCAGAACTTCTAAAAATATCATGATCCCAACCTAACTATCCAACCAAACAGAAGACTTATCTCTCTTTTCTCCCCGCTCTTTCTCTTAATAGGTGTTTACTGAGCATCTTTTTTTGGTGCATGGTGCTGTTAGTTGCTAGGAAACAGCCCACCTGTATGACTCCTGAACACATTCTCTAAAACTGGAGCCTTTTCAATGTTTTTTAAAAAGATAAATTTTGGCAGGAGAGCGGTTAGGGCTATGATAAAACATAGGAGAATGACCATGGCCAATGTGTGGAACTATTTTTCTCCTTTCTCTTCACCAACCTTTTTGGCCCCTTGATTGAGACCTGGTTCTCCCTCTGTGTTCAAATAGTCCTGGGTGCTGATATCAAGACATGAAGTTATTATTAAGAGGGGGGAAAAAGCATGTGTAGTTAGTGTGCCTCCCTGCCAGGCATTGTGATAGGTTCGCTATATTTGGCATCCATTTAGCCCTTGTGTAATAGACATCTGTTGCCTGTTGTTCCAGTTCAGCGTTTTCTACTTCGCGTGTTCCAATCAGATTCACTCATGTTAAGACTGGGAGGCAGGCCAGTAAGGATTCTCATCTGACGTGGCTCCTAGGACCTCAAGCAGTGGCCCTGATGGTGGTCCTTCCCTTGGCTTTCCCATGGGGTATCTCCTGGCCACAGCTCCACTCCCAGCTGGCATGGGCCCCTGGTGTTCTGAGCAATTATGTATTTTTCGGTGGTGTGATTATTGCATATGCATTTGGAAAAATAGGGAATGATCCTCTGTAAGGCACAAGTTGCAATAGTTCACATGTGATTTTTCTTGGTACCTTAACATTTTACATCACCTTACTTTGTAGGGTATATAATGTGTAATCACTATGTTGTTCATCTCAAACTAATATATTATTCTGTGTCAACTATAATTGAAAAAATACATTCTGTATCACCAAATAGCAGTAGCTGAAAGCAAAGTAGGCTGGTACAGGTGAACCAGGGAGGTGATCATTCCTTGTTCTTGCTCTGGCCTCCATTTGGCTTTGTGCCTGTTACAAGATCTAATTGTCCAAGACCTTTCTGCATTTTTCTCTTTTCTCCGTAATGCAGCAGCCTGTCTTTCCTTGCACACTCTTCATCTCGCCCACTTTCCGCTATCCCACCTTTTTGGTATAAGTCCCATATTTATTCTGTAATAGGAAAGAGAAAAGATCTTTTTATCTGTGCTGGTAATTTTAGCATTCTTACTCTTTTTGTTAGTGTTCTGTTTACAAACTTGAGTGGGATTTGAGCTTTCTGCCCCACCTCTGTATTTTCCATAAGCCCTGTTATTTTTTAGTGTGTGATTTAGCAAAATATGAGGCTTTTGGTTATTTGTCTTAATTTGCAACATATTCATTCCTTTTCAGGAATGTACACATTGTTTTATAGTAAATATACTTGGATATTCATGTTTTGTGCAGACTTACTGTACAAAACATGAATATCTCTCACTCACATGTTCATATACAGATGCATAAAACAAAAGCTTAAAGATTCCTGACACTGAAGTCTGGGATCTTGGGGCATAAGGAAACTTTTTTTTAGGAGCTTATTTTCTATCCACTATCAGAAGACCTTGGACAGCCCTTCCAGAAGAAGCTCCTACTGCCTTTGGAGAGATAGTAGAATATTGTTTTCTACTTTGCCTGTTCCAATAAGTTTTTTTCCTGAGGCATTTTTTTGGGGGATTTTTTTGCCTTGGTAGTACTTAAAGTAGCAGTCTTCTCCCAAAGGAAACTACAGGGGTTATTTGTTGTGGGTGAGAACCTCTTCGTAGGCGAGTGGGACAAGAGGAAGCTGAGACTTGAGGGTAAGTGGTTTGTCCGAGGGTCACTGATTTCTAGGCTGTTGATAGTCACGTGGCCTGCCGGTGCCAGTGTGTGTGCATTGGCAACCTTCTGTCAGTTTGGGACAGTCTTCATTCATTCATGATATATTTGTTGAGCACATGCTAGGAACTCAGTAGTATATGAGACAAATGTGGCTCCTGCCCTGGTGAGGTTACATTCCACCAAAAAACTCGGACCTTGGACACCGAATTCTGTGTGTGATGTCTGTTCAGAAAGGGAGGAGCTGGCTATGTGGAATATGGAGGGTGAGGACCTCCTTTGGTTGTGGGGACTTTGGGCAGGGCTCTCTGAACAAGTGCTGTTTAAGCGAGACCTAAAGGATGAACAGGAACTGGCCAGACCAAAAAAGTAAAAATAAAAAGCAGGAAATTGTGTTCTAGGTGGAGGCTACTGGCTGTGTAAAGACTCTAAAGAAATAGCCAGAGGAGTCCAGGAAGGTGGGAGCTTTGGGAGTCAGGGCGAGGGAGGTGCGGAATGAAGCTGGAGTGGGTAGCGGGAGGGCTGCTCAGCCCTGACGCAGAAGGTCAGGGTCCCTGTGCTGCCTGGCCCAAGCCCAGGGCCATGGCTGGCTATCTCGGAGGACAGCGATCAGATTTTCTCTAAACTCTGTTCAATTTCCATAGATTTATGAGGACTAATAGCTTGGCCGGCCCTGTTCTAAACATTTAACTTCTCAACCATCCTGTGAGCTAGGGACAAATTCTTATTATTGGCATTTTGCAGAGAGGTAAGTAAATGGCTAAAGTCACATAGTCATTACATGGTGGAGCTAATCTTCACATGCAGGCAGTCTGGCTGCCTTGACCTCTGCTAGTAACCACCATGCTGTGGGGCGTGATACAGGCTCTTCACCAAAGGCATCCTTCAAGGGTATTGGTGAGGGGGGGCAAGAGCTGGGGGGGAGGGTTGGGGGTAGCCTAAGGATGCTGTAGATCAGTGTTGGTTTTCAACATGTTTTCAGTGTTTAGAAAGATGCCCCGCTTGGGGTGGTGAACACACAGTGCATTGTACACATAATGTGTTGTAGAACTGTGTACCTGAAACCTGCAATATTTTGCTAACCAGTGCCACCCCAACAAATTCAATCAAAAAGAAATCCCCCAAATGAATCTCTTTACCCAATATACTACTCGATAGTTGCTGCCACCTGGAAAGGAGAGACATCTTCTCCAAAGGAGGCTCCGAGCATCTCTCCAACTCCACATTCTAATACATATGAGGACTTGGAAGGGGACATTGGGTTGCTTTGACATGATGAGCCACTGACTTTTAACTTCCATTAAGAGTTGTAAATTATATGATGTTTTAACAATTTTTTTTATTCATTTGGTTTTAGGTGGGTGTATGTGCAATAATTTTTTTCATTCAAAAATTTTTTTGTGTGTTTTGGTATTTGATGATTAACAAACAGAAATCCAACTGAAACTGGCTTTGGGAAAAAAACATGGCTCATTGACAGTCTGGAGATAGATCCCCACATCAGATAAGGCTGACTCAGCAGCTCAATGATATCAATAAGGACCTGGATTTTTCTTAGCCTTTCAACTGTGCTGTGCATTGTGTGGCTTTATGTGGTGTAGCCACACCTGTCCTACCCCATCCCAGAAAATCCAGGTGTTTCCCCATGATGGCTGCCTGGGCAAGAGCAATTTTGGTCTTCATATTCTTTTTACATTCTCTGGCCAGAGAGAGAGGCCCCACCCCTCATTCATGATCCACAGGAGAATAGACAAGTTGATAAGCTTAAGCCAGTCAGCGTCCACCCTGGTCCATCCCTGACAAAGGCTCTGGCTGCTACCCAACAGAGAAGCAGTGAATTCCCTACAGGAAAATCTGGGAGAAGTGGATGCTGAGGAGGCTACCATACCACTTTTTAATTAAAATGTGATACTATATAGGAACACACACATTCATGGGTGGTAAGACTGTACAAAAAAAGCAAATAAATTATTAAAATAAAAACTTAGAACAATGGCTACCTCTTAGACTTGAGCATGGAATTATAACCTGAGATTGGTTGAAAAGGCATTCATAATTTGTTTTATTCCTGTTATTATAAGACTAATAACAGGAATAAAAAAAAAGGGTGAGTTTTAGACGTATGATTGAGTGTCAGGTGTCCAACCCTGTACTGGTTGGGTAGTTCTGTTGTTTTGTAGGTGTAAAAAAATGTGACTGGATGAATCGGATTGACTTTGAAATGCTAATTTAAAAATAATGTAACTTCTACTACTCCACGGGAAAAAAAATCAAACAATCTGATTAGAGATTTGCCAGAGGAACTTAATAGACATTTTTCCAAAGAAGACATAGAACTGACCAACAGCTACATGCAAAAGTGCTCAATGTTACTAATCTTTAAGGAAACATAAATCAAAACCACAGTGAGATACCACTTCACACTGTGAGAATGGCTGTCACCAAAAAGACAAGAGACAAGTGGTGAGGATGTGGAGGAAAGGGAACCCTTGTGCACTGTTGGTGGGAATGTCAATTGGTGCAGCCGCTGTGGAAAACAGTATGGAGGTTAGTAAAAAAATTAACAATAGATCTACCGTATGATCCAGCAGTCTCACTTGTGGGTATGCATCCAAAGAAAGGAAAACAGGATCTGAAGGAGATACCTGCACCCCCATGTTCACCGCAGCCGTGTTCACAATAGCCCAGATGTAGAACAACCTAGGTGTCTGTCAACAGATGAATGGATGAAGATGAGATACACACACACTGGAATATTATTGAGCCATGAGAAGGGAGGAAATTCTGCCGCTTGCAGCAATATGGATGGATCTTGAGGGCATTATGCTGAGTAAAATACTGTATGGTATCACTGATATGAAGAATCTAAAAGAAAAAGTCAAACTTATGGAAGCAGAGATTAGAAAAGTGGTTGCCTAGGGCTGGGGTGGGGGCGTAGGGAGAAGTCGGTAAGAGGATACAGACTTTCAGTTATAAGGTGCATGAAGCCCGAGGACCTAATGTAGAGCATGGTGACTGTAGTTGATACCGCTGCACTATATAATTGAAATTTGCTGAGAGAGTAGAGCTTAGATGTCTTCTGTTCCACAAAAAAAAAAAAAAAAAAAGTGAGGTGATGGATGGATATGTTAATTAACTAGATGGAAGGAACCCTTTCACAATGTATATGTATATCAAATTACCATAATGTACACTTTAAATATCTTACAATTTTTGTCAATAAAACTGGAAAAAATATAAAAAGCTCCATCTGGGTGTTTCAACTGTCCTTTCTTCCCAATAACTGCACCTTTTTACCAAATTATAAAATGGGAGCTCTGAAAAAATGTTAGCAATGAAAGTATCCAGTACCAGAATCTGATTTGTTTTCCTCATTGAATTTCACATTCCTCAGGTGAGGATGTAGTTTTTGGAGCCTCATGCCTAGAAATAACAAAACCAGGCAGTTGCTGTTCGCTGGCCACCCTGGGCCTGGAGAATGTTCGGCGCTGTGCCTGCACACTCCCCAGCATGTGGAGCCCTTCTAAAAGTGGACACACGGCTGTCGCCCACTGATCCTCTGGGTGAGTGACCCAGATTGGCACGGCGCAGCTGGGTCTCGCACAGAGCCTGTACGGGAAAGAGGAGGGTAAAAATAAAATGTGGTTGAATAGCTTGGGTGGTGTGAGGATTCTTGAAAGCTCCCTGGTTACTTTGCTAGTTTTTGGTCAGATTTTCACTTTTTTTTTTTTTTTTAATGGGATAGTGATGGGTAGAATAACAGTTTTCTAGGTTTCTTAGATTTGGTAAAATAGTTTCATATAGCACAGCAAAACAAAGCTCCAGGGTACTTTTTCTATATGTAGAGATTATGTTTGGAGAGCTTTTAGAATATTTTGCCCTTGATCTGAGTTCTTATTTATCCCATTACTCATTGTTTAAGTCCTGACTTACTCTCTGAAATAAGACAATTTCTCTTCCTCTTCAACCATGAATAGAATGAAATGAGCTTGTTATTATAATTCTTTTGTAAAATATACTTTTCTTTGTTATCTAAGAGAGATAAGTAACAGGGTTTAAGCATGATGCCAGTTATCCAATGCGAATAGTTTTTCAATCCGGCCATTTTTGAGGATTTTAACATTTGTATTTTCGAAGTGTGGGTTTCCTAATTTTTGAAGCTCTGGTCCATATTAATGGAAACTTTGAGATTTTTGTTTTGGCACTTGACCAAGAATTTTTTATTTTAAGTGCAGATCCTATATCACATTTTCCTCGGTTACTGATAGCTTTGAACTATGTGCAATTTTTTTTCTTCCTGGATGCTTTGTGGCTTCTAATGTAAGCATCGCTCTGCGATCTGTAGATAGAAAATTAAATCCCTAAAGGGCCTTTGTCTTGCAATAGCAATTAAAAACAATAGCAAATATTTATATTTCAAATATATGGGAATGTGAGTATAACTTATTTTAAAAATAAAGTGATCTTAACATACCTAGTGGAGACATGTTTCTGAAAAAAAATTTTCTGCAATGTTTACATTATCACACTAGTTCCGATAGAGTTCAAAGAATTTTCTTAATTTTCATTCATTAAGTTACTCATTTACAAGACATCTACTAAGAGACTGCTAATGGTGATGGGTTTCTTTTGAGGGTGATGGAAATATTTTAGAATTAGGTAGTGGTGATGGTACTCAGTGCAGCTACTAAAAATATGAATTATAGACTTTAAAAGGATGAATTTTGGTATGTGAATTATATCTTAGCAACAACCACCAAAAAATCTGTTAATAGCTCTTAATGCTCTAAGCACTGTTCTTAGCACTGAAGGTGCCTAAATGAACACATAAAATTAAAACTTCTGGGTACAGAGTACTCAGCTCTTGGTACAATAGTGCAGTATAACAGACCACTCCGAAAATGCAGTGGCAGATAGCAATACCCCCTTGTTCACAATTCAAGGTCGGCTGGCGCTGTTCTGCTTCAAGCTCTGGCTTGGCTGTAGTTGTCTCAGGGCTGTGGGTTGGGTTTAGGTCTGTTTCATGGGTCTTTGTTCCCCTGGACCAGAGGCTACCTGGGGATGTTGTCTTTATGGCAAAGGAATGGCAGGTGCACCAGAGCCCAGCCAAATCATGCCACAGATTTCAAGTCTCCACTTGCGTTGCCTCTATCACTGCCAAAGCAAGTAACGTGGCCAAGTCCAGAGTCAGTGGGACAGGGAAGACATTCTGCTTATAGTGGGAGAGGAGGGGCGTGACTAGTTTTTGGACAATACTCCAGCCTGTGACAAAGTGTTAGGAAACAGGTCTGTGCATAGTCCCTGGGAGCCAGAAAGGAAGAAGTGAACATTTTTCCTTGGGTAGGGGTCAGCATCTTTGAGGAGATGGACATTGGATTGAGTCTTGAAAAGTGAGCAAGTATTGTAAGTTGGATGGGGAAGAGAAGTGAGAAGAAGTGAGAGAGCAAGGGCTGAAGAAGGGCCTTGTAGGTGGTGAGAGCAGCTTGAGCAGAGGCAGGGAGTGAGTTTTGCAGGAGCAGGGTGCAGTTAGGAAGTAGCAGGGCTGTAGCATAGCATTTGGAGAGGCCCCTGGGAGAAAAGACGCTGGATCCTGTCAGTGAAGGCCTGATGCCTTGGGCTGTGGTGCTGGCACTAAAAGGGCAGGACCCCGGGGTCAGACAGCTTGCTTCAAATCTTGACTCTGCCATTTACTAGCTTGGTGACCATGGGAAACTTTACTTAGCCTCTCTGTGCCTTAGGTAAGTATCTGTAAAATGGTTAGGGTATATTCAGTATCTATCTCATGAATTGTGTTTAGGATTAAAAAGTTAATACCCATCACTAAGTATAGCCCACACTCATTTTTCAAAGGGAGGATCATCAAAGAATTTGTGGATATAATTTAAAACCACCGTAAGTGGCTACAGAATCAACATACTTTTAACTGTAACTTCTCATGAATTATGTTTTATATGTAAGGGATTCAATAGTAGATATTCTGTCCCTGGCTGGTGTAGCTCAGTGGATTGAGCATGGGCCTGCGAACCAAAGAATTACGGTTCGATTCCCACTCAGGGCATATGCCTGGGTTGCTGGCCAGTTCCCAGCAGGGGATGCATGAGAGGCAACCACACATTGATATTTCTCTCCCTCTCTCCTTCCCTTCCCTTTTAAGGATAAATAAATAAAATCTTTTAAAAAGTAGTAGATATTCTGATACGAAATAATCATTTGCCCTAATCTAGTCTGTTTGTGTAAAGGGTGAGTTTAAGATGTTCTCTTTAATATATTTTCCAAAAAAAATCTACTCTTTCAACTTATAAGATTGCAAAAACGACAACAGTAACAGCAGACAGTATAGGATTAAAGAACCCCCAAACCTCCCTTGATACAGGTAATCGATGGTAATACGTGCCTTTTATACCTAATCCCATCTTGCTCAAAATTTTGCTCAATTCTGGAGCCTTTTGTTCAAACAAAATCTTACAGAGATTTGGGATGTTCTCAAAGTTTGCTATTTATTTATTTTTTAAAAAATTAAAACAAACCCTTACCCAAGGATATGTTTATTGATTTTTAGTGAGAGAGAAGGGGTGGTGGGGGAGAGAGGGAAAGGGAAAGAGGAACATCAGTATGAGAGAGAGACATCGGTCAGCTGCCCCCTGCACACGCGCGGACTGAGGATCAGCCCCGCAGTCCTTTGTACAGGACAGCGCTCCAACCAACTGAACCACCCGGCCAGGGCTGAAACTTTATGGTTTTAAGAATAAGCACTCAGTAATAATTACTATCTCCTAGTAGAGAGCCAGAGCTCAGCAGTTCTCAACCCTGGCTGCACGCTAGAATCACTTGGGCGTTTTTGATTTGAAATGATCTGGATCAGGGCCTGGGTATTATTATTATTTCATAAAAGTTTCCCCTAAGTGATTGCAGTGTGCGGCCAGGGTGGAGAACCCAGCAGATGACAAAACAAGTGAGTAAGTCACACAGGGCAATATTGGCAGATGTAAAATTTAAAACTTATTTTAGTGATTATTTCCTGTGGGGGTGTGTGAAGGGATGTGCATCCAGGGAATACAACTGTATTTTCTGCCAACAGCATTATTCCTAGTTCATACGATGGAATAAATGATCAATATTTCATGGTGGGATCTGAAGAACAGTATGAAATTCCAGATATCTGAGCACATTTGACAAGTTTCTTTAGGAGAATCTATTTTCTGCCCTGAAACACAGATGTCGCGGGGTATAAGCTCACATCACAGCCACTGCCCTTTTCATGAATGCCTTCATTTGTTCAATACACAGTTCTTGAACACCTACGACGTGCCTGCTACTGTGCCAGGCACTGAATGCCCAAAGGAGACTCAGGTGGTCACTCTCCATCCAGGGTGGGAGACCGGCAGGCACACAAATAAGAAGAGGCATAGGTAACAAAAGGTTGAGAACTGTTATTAAAACAGCACAGAAACAACCAGTTTGAACAGCCCAGTTATGGCGGTGCCAGCCATTGGCAGTTGGTCTGGTGCCTACTGGCTGTCTATCAGCCCTGAGTGTGGGGAGCACAAAATATAATGTTTTAAAATATAATTTTTAAATACTGAAAGAGAAATGTCAAGAAGAGGAAGCAGAGAGGCAGAACAATTCTGTAATTTCAAATCTGTGTTCCCCTCGCAGACAGAACAGAACTAGTAGGGCTGCTGCACCGGTTCTCCATCCTGTCTTGTCTACTCACCCTTTGCCAAGTGACCACAGTTCTTACTAATGAGGTGAAGTCTGTTTCCCTACTGCCTGGAGGTGGGGAGGCCTAGTGACTGGCTTTGGCCAATACAATGTGGCAGTAGTGATGGTGTGCCAGTCTCAAGCCCAGACTGTGAAATGCCTTGCGTAGTTCTGCTTGTTCTTGTTCCTCTGCCATCGCTACGACAGGATGACCAAGACAGCCTGCTGGAGTATGAGAGACCATGGACTGAGCCAAGTTGTCCCAACCATCCCAGACAAGGCCATCCTAGATCAGCAAACAGCCAGCCAACACCTATAGCAGGGTTTCTCAACAGGGTCACTGTTGACATTTGCAGCTGGAAAATTCTTTCTTGTGGAGGGATATGCATTTTAGGATGTTTAGCATCATCCCTGGCCTCTACGAGATGCCAGTAGCACCTACCACTCCCTCTCCAGCTGTGACAACCAAAAACAGCTCCAAACATTGCCAAATATTCCCTGGGAACAAAACTACCCCTGAATTAGAACCCCTGCCCTAGGCTTATGACTGTATTCATTCAAGATCCAGCAGAAGCACCCAGCTGTTGACCCCACAGGCAAGAGGAATAAATGCTTATTGTTGGTTGCCTCTGAAGTTTGCAGTTGTTATGTAGCATTTTGTGGAGTAGGCAGCTAATACAATGAATGCAAACGTGGACACATGAAAATGGTTAAGGTTAATGTAAAATTTTTAGCCTGGCTATTTGGGCACATAGTAATGACATTTGCAGCAAAGTAGGAAGAACAACCTGAGTCTGGTGTTGTGTTTTAGATGTAGAAGGGAGAGGATGAGTTGGGTTTGGATATGTTGAGTTTGATGCTTTTTTTCTGATCATTCTTCAAGTAGAGTGTTATCTTCAAAATCCATTCTAAATACAACCAGGGATAACTTACAGTTGACCAAAACTGGGGGTTCCCCTAAAATTTGTAAGCTTGGGAATGTGATAGAACTTAAATACAAAAGAATCAGAAATCTAGGAATTTAAAGAAAAAAGGAATAAAACATTCTTCCTGGGTGTAAATGAACTAGAACTGATGGAAGACAGAACACATCCTTTTCAGCTGAACTGCCTTTGTTACGGTATCTTTGAATCTCACAGTTGATTTTTTAGTGTATTTAACTTCTCTTTCCTTTTGAAATTGGGAGAATTCAGTTGTACTCTGAACCAATGGATAATTGTGATCTGGCTCTGTTCCACTTGGGCAGCTTTGCTTCCTTAATGAATGCACTTCCTTCATCTGTTAGTGATAAGCAGGCAAGTGAAGAATCCTTATCAGCATATATGGGTTGAACATCTGTTTCTGTTCTACTGTGTTTCAGTTTAGACTTCTTTGCTAAGAGATTATTGCAAATAAGTAAGCCCCCTTTACATAAAGCCATTTTAGGTTGAGAGTATTTGGTATCTGAACACCTTCTATAGGTGAAATTGATAATTCAGAATTCTTTTTCTGATATTTTGAGTGATGCTGAAATTACTGTCATGTGACAAACTTTCTAAAAGTGTGATTTTGGGGGATGATGACTACCAAGTTTATCCTATGGATGTTAGGATAAATAGAGTAATATAAAACACTTTTGTTCTGCATATAAGAAATATTCCAGAAAGGAGAGCAAAAAATGACCTTGGAAACATGATAGAGCACCCTTGCTTGTTTTTTTGGAAAGGCAAGTGACAAATCTGGGTAATGAGGTATAAAAGAGCAATGTAGACTCTGTAGCTGGCTTCTAGGAAGTGAACTCAGAAAAGAATGGATTGGGTGCCTTGTGTGGGTCAGTCTTAGCATTTCCTTTCTCCTGAGGAAGAGCTATAAAAAGGTCCAGCAAACAGCCTGATGAATTTTTCTGGGTGATGCAACCTTTTTGGAGCCACCTGCCAGCATCAGGGTCAAGGATGGATGGAGAGCTGCAAAGATTGGAGGGGAAAGGTCCTTAAGAAGCCGTTAAATCATTTTTGTTATCTTGAACACTGGGATAGTGCTACCAGGCTGAGTTTGATTAGGGTCATTTTGAGGAGATAAATGTCAAAAAAGAAATGATGGTAGTTAATGAACTGACACACCTTGGTCAATAAGAGCTAAAATATAGAAGGACATCTGGCACCTTTTTTGTAGGAAGACTGGTAGGCAAGGCAGTTGTCAATGTGACATCCGGTTGCAACACCACATTGGTCACGTAGAACTCAGAGTCACATCTCTGAAAGGGCTTTGCCACTGGAGCTGCTGTGACCCCTCCTGAAGAAGCACCATCAGGCCTGTAGGGGCATTGGCACAGGTACTCAGCAGAGTGGGGTGAAGTGCCTGGGCAGAGAGCCTGACTTGCCAGGCTGGAGTTCCAGGTTCACTGTCAGTAGCTGGGAGAGCTTGGGAAAGTTACTTAACTTCTCTAGACTTCAGCGTCCTTGTCTATTAAGTGGTTATGACCATAGCACTTACCTCCTAGGGCTGTTGTGAGAAATAAATCAGTTAGTGTATAAACAGCATTAAGAGAAATGTCTGAAACATAGTAAACACCCATTATTAGCTCTGATTATTCATATTCAAGAATCTATGAGTAATACTTTTCTTGGCTGTGATTTTTTTTTTTTTTTGAATTGGATATATTTACAAAATGGCCAGCCAAGCAATTACTTTCTGTTGTTGTTCTTTAGCAGTTGCATTTTGGTGAGTTAAAATGGGACGAATATAAATGGGGAGGAGAGATGTAGAAAGCCTATTTTCATCGTGTGAACATGTGGCATCGTGTATGACACTGGGATGTAACTGACACACAACAGTCTGGTCTTAAGCATTTAGGGAAAGTGGGGCTGTTTAGCAAAGATGTGTTGGGGGACCGCCTGGATGACCACCTGTTCAAGGGCGGGGCTTCTGAGGTGCATCATATTTAGGGTGGGTTTTCTGGTGTGCACCGAGGGAAAATGAATGGCATACCTTTTTTTTTATTGGTCTTTTTTTTTTTTAAAAGCTAAAATAGCTACTATAGCTCTATGCTGTTGTGAACAGTGCAGCTTTTGGTCCAAATGAGATTTTTGGATTATCCAGGCTCTCCTTTCCCCAAGTTTTGGTGAGTGATGAAGAATTGCCTGTTAGAAGGTGCAAAAAGAATAAAACAGTATTTTAATTCTGAGACATAAATTGTTATCCATAGTGACAGATAAATACTCATGAATGTTGTATTCTTTTTAAAAAGTTAAACAAAATTCACTTTTATTTCTCTTATTACAAATAGATGGAAATACAGATAATCAGAAACTATAGTTAAGTACAAAGAAGAAAAAGTGTTCATAATTTTTTTCACATGGAAATCTACTTACCTAACCATTTTCTATATATATATATATATATACTTTCATTTAAAAGGGGCTCATATAATTTCTATTTGAAATATATTGTAAATACATGTTTACAATGAATATACATCTACAGTATCACTGAACAGTTGATAAAGAATAAAAAGATAGACCAATAAAATTATTTAATTGTTACTTTATTATCAGCATGTGGGTTGTTTCCAATTTTTATGAACACATTGTTGAGTAACCAGGACTGGCAGCTTGCCAGCCATGCGTAGCATCAAAGCTCCTGCAACCTAAAGGGTCATTTACTTTAACAAAGCAAAAGAAGCAGCAGCCTCCTCCGCACATGGACCTCAGCTGGGACCGCTTCTTGATGAGAGCAGGGTTAGTGTTCCGTATATTAGTGCTCAGTGAGGATCTGAGTGATGAACAAGTAAAAGGAGATAATTACCTTGGAGATCTACAGTAGGCAACTATTTCACAACTTTTGCCGATTAAAACTTGGTGTTCAGTTTCTTAAAGACATAACTATAGACCCAGCAATTCTACTCATAGGGATCTATAGAATAGAATTGAAAACAAATATTCACATAAAAACTTGTACGTGAATGTTCACAGCAGCATTATCTGTAATGGCCTCAAAGTGGAAACAGCCCAAGTGTCTGCGAGTTAGAAAGTGGATGAACCAAGGCTGTGTATGCATGGAATGGACTACTATACTATTGAAAAATAAGGAGTGAACTGGTGATACATATTACAACATGGATGAACCTCAAAAACAAGCTAAGTGAAAAAAGAAGATGCAAAAGACTATATATTGTATTATGCCTTTTGTATGAAATGTCCAGCAAAGGCAGATCTGTAGAGACACAAAATAAACTGGTGCTTCTCTGGAGCTAGAGTTGGGGTTAACTGCAAGTGGGGGTGTGGAAGCTTTTTGGGGTGATGGGAATGTTCTGAAACTGGCTTGTGGTGGTGGTTGCACAACTCTATGAAGGCCCTAGCAATGACTGAATTCGGTGTTTAAAATGGGTGAATTTTATAGAATGTAAGTCATTCATCCATAAAGCTGTTAAAAACAGCCTGATGCTTAATGCTTGGTTATCAATACTTTAAAAAGGAAACTGATAAAATATCAACAGCAGAAGTTGCCTACCTGTCTGCTCATCAGGGTCTTTGGGGAAATTAAAAAAAAAAAAAAAAAGGAGTCCTGGGCCTACTTCCCGCCCTGCTTTCAGTGATCTTCCTAGGTCATTGTCATGGCCAACTGGGGTGGAAACCACTGCTCACTGGCTTTAGATTCTGAACTGTTACAAAGAATACGAAGACATGCATAGCCGATCCATGTTACACAGATGTCCCATCCCACACTTAGGCTCCCAAGGTTTGCCTGCAGCCTTTCTTCTCATACCTAAAGTCGATAGGGTGCATCTTTGAATTCACCCCAGGGAACCAACTCACCTTAGAAGCATCAACATCATGGATTTATTTATTTATTTCTGGAAAGAAAGACAGAAAAGAAATATTAGCCACAGAGCAAACAACAGTGCCATTCTTCCTGAGTCCTGGGTGTCCTTTTCCTGTGACCCTTCCATCAACTGGTTACCATTGCCTCTCTACCACTCTTCTGCTCCTTCAGTTTCTCTGAGGGGAGCCCCTCAGGCTGGGTGGCCTCTCTGCCTCCCCAGAATTCTGAGGAATACAGTGTTTCTTCATTTTGTTGACTCCTTGTTGCTTGTTCCTTTTGTCTGCTTGTGTCCTGCATAGTTCAACTCAGGTCATCACATAGCTTCAGAGGGCAAGTGCGGGCGGTGGTCTGCATGTCATGGGGTGTGACACTGCCATGCCATGGGCTATCGGATGCTGTCAAGGTACCCACACTTTGGAGTCTGACTAGGGTTGCCAGATTAGCGCACAAAAATACAAGGTGCCTAGTTAGATTTGAGTTTGGGATAAAAAACAATTTTTTTAAAAAAGATTTTATTTACTTATTTTTAGACAGAGAGGAAGGGAGGGAGTAAGGGAGGGAGAGAAACATTGATAGGAGAGAAACACTGATGTCGGAGAAACATTGATCAGTTGCCTCTTGCACACAACCTGACCAGGAACTGAACCCGCAACCGAGGCATGTGCCCTGACGGGGAATTGAACAGGTGACCTTTCACTTCACGGTACAACGTCAAACCAATTGAGCCACACTGGTGAAGACAATACCAATTTTTTTTTGTATTTATGTGTCCCTTTATCTGAAATTCAAATCTTGCTTCATGTTCTGTATTTTATTGGACAACCCTAAAATCTCCATCAGCTTTGCCTTCACTCAACTAGTTAGGAATTCAGCAACTTACCTGATGTTTTTAAACCTTGATTTCTTTATCTGCAAATTAGGGTAAATATTACCTGTAAGTGCGGGCACCCCCTCTTCTCAATGGACTCTGAACCCCCTTCTCAATGGGACATCTTCTCAATTTGTTGTCTGGAGCTTAATCAAATGACCATAGCCAGCTCCAAGGGTGGCTTGGATATGGTCCTCCTTCTGGGCAGCCCATGTGCCTAAGCTACAAATTGAGGATTCTATTAATATTGTAGGAAGAACTTAGGAGCGATCAACAGTCTTGGCCACACACTTTGTTTTCTTTGTGCAATACTATTAAATAAATGCTACACATAATTAATAGAACAAAGAGTATTACCCAGTTGCAACAATGAAGAAATTGTTTGGATCCTTGCCAAGGATACAGAATGGGGGATTATTCTGGGATTCCACTCACTTGTTGTTTTACCCTGACATATTGGGAAAATATTTTAATTTTTAAATGCTCTATTTTTTCCATTTGTGTGGTCATATTATAACCAGATTATGACCACACAAATAGGGAAAAAGTCTATGTTGATTTAGTCCACAGAAATAATCATATTATATGGCTGCAAATTGATTTGTTTCTGGCATGTCACCCACATTTTATAGAGACCTCGTCTTCTGTGGTGACTGAGTGCATGAAAGTGGAGGTGTGTTCTGCAGGCATTAGATTCTAAACTCAGCACATAAAGCGAACATCATGTGTAGTTAAAAGTACTCCTGAGTATGCGCTGACAAAGTGACTCACGTCCAACAAACAAGATATCGAAAGGGAAAAACAGTAAGTAGCTTTACCATGGAGGAAGCTGGCAGCACCAACGGTACCACATATTCAGGGTTAACGTCACCTGTAACAACAACTATAATGATAACAATCATCAGTAAGAATAATAGTAGTTGACCTCATATGCCCTCTGAGATGATGCGATGAGAAGGACACTGCATCTCCGAGTTCTTTTCTCCCAGATCCACATCCCAGGCAGTCATGATAGAGCTTCAGACAAACCCAAACTGAGGAACCTTCTACAAAATACCTGGCTGAGTACTTTTCAAAAGCATCCAGATCATGAAAAACGAGAGACACTCTCGCAGATTGGAGGAAAATGGGGGGGTCATGATGAATAAATACAGTAAGGACATTAGTGGAAAAACTGGCAACTACTAATAAACTCTGTAGTTTAGTTAACAGTATTGGGCCAATGTTAATTTCTGAGTTTTGATAGATGTGCCATGGTTAGATATTAGATGTTAACATTAGGGAAAGCATTTGGAATTCTTTGTGACTCTTTTAAAACCTAACTTTTAAAATATTTTGTTTTCCATCACCATTTATCCCCCCATCCTCTCTTCCACACACACCCCCACCAATTACCACACTGTTTTCTGTATCCATGCATTTTCTCTCTTTTTTTGTTCAATCCCTCCCCTCTAAAGTTATTTTTTAATGCTTTGAAAAATACTTCTGAAATTCTTTTGAGAATGTCCCATGTTGGGAATGAGAACCATGTGCTACCTTGAAAGATTTGTGTGTGTGTTTTTCTTCCAATATTAGAGCAGATTCCTGTTCGGTCAATAGATGGTTAACATGTTTTTCTCCCCGGTACTGAAGACAAAGCCCTGAACAAAACAATAAAAAAAAAAAATCAAACAAACAAACAAAACTGCCTCTGCCCTTATAGAGCTTACATTCACTCTATGTTAAATAGTTTTAAGTGCTATGGGGGGAAATAAAGCAGAGAAGGAAGAAATGAAGTGTTGGAGGACTGGTAAAAGTTTGGGTTGAAGGCTCAAAGGAGACCTCACTGAGAAGATGTCTTTCATATCAAGATGTAAAATGAGGAAATGAGCCGCATAGACCATGGAGATCCTTCGGGGAAAGCCTCCCAGACAGACAGAACAGCGTGCACAGATGTCCTGCGGTACCGTAGGCTTGGTGTGTTTGAAGAACAGCAAAGAATGCTGTTTGCTTGTTTCGGCCTCAGAGTAACTAGTTTTCATCCGGGGGGCGGGGAGTGTTGTAGAAAAAAAATGCATACCTTTAACTCCTGGAATCACACTCAGCTTGGTGAGACGCTGGATTATGGAAGGCATATGGGAACTCAGCCCGATTGAAGGGGCCGTCTTCTTCAAATCTTTTCCAGTGCCATATGCTTAGCCAGTAAAATGTCCATACTATTCAAAATGTTATTTTTCTCTCTTTCATTTTTGGTCAAGCACATATGGTTTATATTGAATTTGTTCAAGGCAAGTTGGATGTGACGACACAGTACATTCATAATCGAGACGCTGAATGTTGCCAGAGAGGAATGACTTTCTCTTTGATGGCTACCAGTCTTCTCTGGCTTTCCTCATTCAGTGCCCACTCCCTACCTGCTGGTGAGAGAAGTGGCCAGGAGGAGGGTGCTCTGTCTTCCTGCCCTTTGGTGCAGGCCGAGAAAGTGGCAGCTGCTGCGAGTAGTGAATTGTAATGATTCTGCCCTGCTCTCGATGAACGTCACTCTCATTGGCAGTAAAGTGTGCATTAGCAGAGGCCATGGGATTGTGGCAGCTGGTTTTGGTGTGCACTTGGATAAAGGATTTCTTTATTATAGGGTCCTAAAAGGCAGTCTCTTTAAACATGAGAAGGCCCAGGCCAGATATACAAATGTGCGTTCTAGTTACTCACTCATATCTACCTAGTTAGTCCTATGAGGGAGGCTGAAGGCTGGAAACTTTGCTGGAAATAAAAGAAAATGAGAGTTTCTCCTATAAAAGAGAGAACCATTGTTTCGTTTAGAGCTTTAGTACCGTATAACAAATACCAGGGCTCTGATACCACATAAGAAAAAGAAAAAATACTTTGATCTTGACCTTGTCAACCTATAAGAAATGGGTCCCTTCCTTAGTCATCTAGGCTTGTATGTGTGAATATAAACTGTAAACTTGGAAAGGCCTGATGATGCTTGTACAAAAAGAAATAACTTTTCTTTTATTCAAAATGTATTTTTACCATCTGGCTCAGACTTTTTCACTTTTTAGGAGCTGTATAAAGTGGAACCCTTACAGTTGGATTATCTCAGTAACGATTTTTACTATGTCATTAGGAAAAATAATGATGACTTTGGAATATCATAAAATGCCCTCGACTCTGAAATATATGGGCATAAATAGAAACTTTATATCTGAGGGCAGCTTTTTATTCTTGCTTTTGGGACTGAATTCTTTGTCTATGTGAACTTAGTTCGTGTTGTTTTAACGTAACAACATAAAGGATTTTCCTCCTGTTTCTGAAGCATATTGCGCCAAAATGGGTTCTGTTTTATGCCATATTGACAGTGTGGATGGCGTCCGGTGAGCACGGCAGGAGGGGATCGGGAAGTCCCTTGCTGTGGTTCCTTCAGGAACGCGCACTTTCAATCGGACCCTGGTCGTGGCACGCTGATAGAATCAGAAGAGTGGTTCTTCGGTTACACTCAAACCCTCCCAGTGAAAAGGACTTTTTTCTTCCTACTACAAAATAAGAATGAAATATTCATTGGCTTGGAACCTGTTAAATTCTTAAATTTCATATAGGAGGTACAGAATAAAGACCTATTGTGGATTAACCTAATCTGAGAATCTCTATCGCACTCCCTGAAGCTGGAAAAGCTGTGCAGCTGTACTCTGGGTCTTGGCGTGGAAAAGCTTTGGATTTCCTGTGACTGGTGGTGGAAGTGGAAATGCCAAGGGAATTACTGCGCTTCTTAGTCTGCGATTGGAGAGGCTTCTGGGACCTTTAATTCAAGATTCCTGTTATGAGTCACCTTCACGTGGCCCTGGAAATCACATGTGTCAGAGAGCACCTGGATAGCTTTCTCTTGGTTCTGTAATTGGGAGGTACTCAGGGTAGGGCAGATGATTCAGAGAGCATCTTTTGTGGCTGCAGGAAGAAAGACCAAGCCTCAGGCTGTGGCATTGGTATGTGGTGCTCAAAGTAAGGGCGCTGTCTGGGTCTATGTTAGAAACGAAACTAAGGACCTAGCATGAGTTCTCCTTAAAATCTGTGTAGGGTGAGCCATTAAATCTTAGTTAACAGCCTTGCTTCCTTCTCTGGACAAAAGGATGAGACATACTGCTGGACATCTGAGAAACTGAATTGAAAATGCATTTAAAGGTGTATTAAAGAGCTGTCAGCATAAGACAAGGAATACCAGGAGTGAATTCGTTAGTACCTTAGCCATTCTAAACTAGTTTTTTCAGAGAGAGAGAGAGAGGGAGGGAGGGAGGGAGGGAGGGAGGGAGGGAGGGAGAGAGAGAGAGAGAGAGAGAGAGAGAGAGAGAGAGAGAGAGAGAGATTGTCTATATTATATGATTGTTGGGCATCAAATTACTTAGCAGAATAATTTGATTTGACTCCTTATAGCTTACCTAAGAGAAGAATAATTTGAAATACCATTTTATACTTTTAAAATGGACTTTCTTTATCAATTGGATTAGTAAAAGTGCATATACACAATGGTGGTGTGATTGTTTTTCCTTTTGACTTCAAGAAAGAAAGAAAAATATGCTATTCAATTAAGTACTTCCTGGTGGCTAGATCTCAATTTCCCTGCTCTTAAGCCTAGGTTTACTTTTATAAAAGTCTTGAGTATATATTTTTTTCTTGTATGGTTCCATTTTATTACCATTAATTGATCAGCAAATATCTATTGAACACCTATTATGTGTCAGGAACTTTTCCAGCTCCTGTGGATCCCTGTCTTAGGGAATGTATATAAATATATGTGTCCATTAGGGATAAGTCCTATGGAGAAAAAGAAAGCAAGGCAGTCAGGATAGTGAGTATTTAGAATGGAACATGCTGTGTATGTAGGGGGGTTTCAGTAAGAGGGTGGCAGCTGAGCTCAGACCTGAAAGGAACCAGGGAGAAAGCCATAGCAACTCCTGTGAGAGAGCCCCCCAGTAATGGGAGCAAGCAGGAAGGAACAAGAGGGAGTGGGGGGAGCAGTAAATAGGAGACCCCCTGAGAGAGGTCACGGGCCCAGATCTGTAGGATCTCACAGTCCCAGGGTGAGATGTGTCTTAATGTGATCGATGGTACGTATGTCTTCTACCCAGCCTCCTTCATCTTCTTTCTATATGATCCCAAGTTGTTTCACCAGCCAGACTTGTCAAGGTTAAAAAAACATACAAAACCCTAAACTAAACAAAATCAACCCAAAGAACAATGTGCTGAATGCAAACAATTGATATCTAGGCATGTACTTTGGTAAATCACTCTTCCGTATACGTGTCATTGGCTGGGGAAAGCAGCATTTGCTACTGACCCACGTAAGTATGTTGAGCTTGTGCCCTTGCCAGTCCGCCCTCCCCAAGGCTAGAAGGTTGATATGTTGTTTGTTTCAAGATGGAATTGTGTGTTTTTTTTTGGTTGTGTGTCCGGCTTTGATGTTCACCTGCATCAAAACATTTTTGGAACCTAAGCTCTGGGAAGAAAGGTATGTTCTCTGACACCCGGTTCAGCCCATCATGGTCCTGTGATTGAGTTGCGTATGTCCCATCCCTCCTGTGCTCCTTGCCAGGTATTGGTTAAGGAATGGGCTGGGGAATTGGTCACGGCCATGGCCAAAGTTGGAAGGACTTCTGTGAAGGGTTTCCTAGCCTCTAAGAAAGACGTGAAGGTGGCCCTTCTTTCCGTGGTCACTGCTGTGCCTGTATGAGATGTCTGGATCCAAGGCAGCCATCTTGCTACCAGCTGGAGAAAGAAATCTGTACTTTCCGAGCTATGGAATCATCCAACTGCGGAGCCCACCCATGTTGGTTTTTTTATAGTGTGAAATATAATATATTCTTTTAAAAAATTTATTTTAATATTTTTATTGTTGTTCAAGTACAGTTTTCTGCCTTTCCCCCCACCCCTCCCCACCATCTCAGCCCTCCCCACCTCCCTCCCCAGTTTCCACCACCTCCCCCACCTTGTTATTGTCTGCAGCAGGTTTGTTTCACTTGTAGCTGAAAGTGTCCTAAGGGGTAAAGATTTGTTAATTTCCTCCCTTGGCCCTTCTCAAAATGTGTTATATGCATTTACACGTAGTGTTTTCTAGTAATACTCAGCTTCCTGGACCTTCAAGTTACTGAAATAATTTAGAAGATTAAAATAGAAGCATGGTTACTCTAAATTGCCTTTGTATGATATCTGGAGTTTTGTGCACATGAAAGGACTATGATAATTTCCTGTGTTTTAAGAACTGAAACTCTTTAGGCAGTATTAATTCATTTTAACAATCATCACTCTGCTCTTCCACAATATCAGAAATGACAATAGTAAAAAAGACAGGTACATTTTAAGGTACAAACCCTTGCCCCAATGCCAGATCACTGGGGGGCTCTTTTTGCATAAACCCAGATACTTTAAGAATTAAAAAAAAATCATCCAAGAACTTGGATTCATCACTTTGTCCCATCCATCTACAAAGGGACATTGTAAGCACAGGTGGTACTGGCACATGGAGACGCCAGTACACTAGGGTTTCCAGGTGGTAGGAACCGCAGTCTCAGCAATACCTGTACTTTTCCATCATCCACCTGAGTTGAGTGGGTTAATGACATTACCATTCCCTTTCTTTGGAACCAATATTTTGGGTGTTTTGTCCTAACTCACATATCTCTTTTAGTAGTTACACAGACTTGGAGAGGAACCTGGCTTCTCAAAAGAGGAGCAAGCAGGTAAAATAAAAAAGTTTGGCTGAGACCCTGGGAAAATGCTAACAGGGAGTGTCTTTTCTGCATCAGAACTGAAATCTGAGAGGTTCAGAGGTTCTGTACAAGGTAGCTTTGTGCATATTTCTCGGATTGCTGAGTCTGGAGTGAGCTACCTGACAGGCCTCTGATACTCAATCCCAAAGGACACACTGTTCTTCTTCAAAATGTTCTAGGGAAGGGTGGACAAATGAGTATGCAGTTAAGTATTCTCTTCCCAAGTGCCTCATCCCAAGCTTGGCATTGCTGTGGGATGCTGGGAGGCTTGATTACCTATCTCCCTCACCTCTTTCCCACCTGAGGATAACAACATGCAAACAACACCAAAGGTCTCACAGAAAGATGGGTCCTTTTTATTTTGGCAAAATCTAGGAACTGCTTGTGTTATGGTGTCCAGAACATAAAAGGAGAATTCCCTGAAAAGAGTTCAGCTAATGAACATTTACAGGGTGCACATTGCTACACTACTGTGTTAAGTTGTTTAAGCTTTGCAGTGATAAATTAAAATTTGCCTTTTGTCTCCTTGCCTACTTACAGGGGAAAGCAGAAAGTAAGGAGGTTGATTTTCATGGGAGGCTTAGTATGATCAGTTTCACTACTCTGTCTTGTTTATTCTGCAAATCATGCAGTTTACACATTACAACCTTCTTTCTTTAATTGCATGTTTCTTATATTAAGGTGGCTCAGTGGGACAAATAAGAGAAAAAAATCCATAAAAACAGAGATGATGAAGGGCATAGGGGAGAAGGGAGGAAATTTAGAAGGTGAAGAAATAACATGATTTGCCTGAAGGATACTGGAAAATAACGAAATGGAAGAAGTGGAGATGTGTTCCATTAAAATAAATAAATGGTTGATGGAAGAGTTCCTAACATAAGATCTTCATGTAGCTGGTCAAATGTGGTAGATTCTAGACATACCTTTCAAGAAAAGATGTAATTATAATAAGAGTATTGGCTAATGGTTTATCAATGCTTACCATGTATGTGCCCATACTTGTGGGAAGCAAGACTTCATGTACACTTTTCAGTTAATTTTACTCTTAATTATCCAACAAGGTAGGTACAGTTTTCACTTCCATTTTTTTAAAGGAGAGAATGGAAGGTTAGAGAGATGAACTTTCCTAAAGTCTCAGTTGATAGTTGATAAAACCAAGATTTAGGCCAAGGTGGTGCCACTAATGGCTACCCTGTACTGCCTTTGAATACTTGAGCAAATAAAACAAAAGGTACAACAAAATCATTCTGTATGTTTTTTAAAAAAACAGTAGCAGTAGAAACTGTAATAGCATTTTTATATTTAAAAGGTATTTTGGGGTCAGTTTATAGGAGAGAAATCTGAAGTCCAGGGGAGTGTCTGAAAGTTCTTAAACTGGTTATGTGATACCTTGGAAGAATTTCCACCCTTGTATTTCAACTTTCCAGAAAGGATACAATGCATATTCTACCCTGTCAATTTTTTCCCCCAGCTTGTTCATGATGAACGTCAGGGCAGATATCTATTTTAAATTGGACTCTGTCATGAGTAATGCTTGAAGAATTACATGTACTTGGCAATTCATACTGAATGCAAAGCTGGGATGTAGGAAGTTTTCTATCTCGTTACTCTCTTATGCATCGGGTGAGAAGAACAGAGTTCTGATGTTGTTTAGTTAGCAAGCATAGTATACCAACAGTAATTAAAATTATTATTATGCTATGATGCCAAAGGCTCTAGAATTCAGTTTAACATTACCTGGTGTTTTGTAGCTAGATAGTAAAATAGATACCAATATAAAACAAATTGGGGTACAGAAAATTGATCCTAGAATGTCAATTCTGGGACATATTTTGGTGGGAATGTGAGAAATTAGACACAAATCGCACTTTATACCTTGAAATCTGCAATAGAAATTTCAAAGCAAAATATGTTTGAGGTGTTCTTTGAGCCCACTTTTTGTTTTATTAGAAAAGACCTATCCAAATGTTGAAATGAAATGAACAGGAATTAGATAAGGATGAAATATTTTACATTGATGATTTTACATAGTTATCATGACCTAAATATTTTTCAAGTCCAAAAAATAAATCTAGTGAGTCAGATCTAGGAAAGTAGACTGGATGCTGTAAAAATGCCTCAACTGCTTATTAGACATCTTATTACCGAATTTTCTCCTGGGGTGAGGGTGGGAGATGGAATTTCCTATGTGATTTATAACATGAAATTTAAGATGTAAAGAACTGTGTTGCTTTTTCTATTTTAAAAGACCCATCAGAGTTTTTGTTTGGTTCCTCTGCTGTAGTAACTCTGTAATTTCCACCCAGACCCTGCATTGAATCAGATAATATATTTTTCAGTCCAGTACATTTCTGTTGGCCTACCTGTCTATTGAATTCCCGTGGAATGCTTCATTAATGTTGTAACTGCCGCACCCTTGTCAACTGCTGAGAAGAAAAGTTAGACTTGGGATGAATTCTGATGGATGAAAAGATGGAATGGTGGGAAGCTCCTCTTCTTTTTCTTCCCTTCCTCCTCCTCTTCTCTCTTTCTTCTCTCCCTAAATACTTTCCTGTAAAGGAACGTTATAAAAATAAACTGACTTTAAATATTTGAGATATAACACATTGGGGGAACTAAGGAGTGTTTGGTAGGGGGTATAGGTACAGGGGAAATGGAAATGGCTTTTAGGTGTTTAATAGTGTGTGCCTGAGCCAGGATAGGCTCGATTATGCTTCAGTAGCAAATAACCACAAGATCTCACAATGGAAGTTTCTTCTCACTCATGTTGTATGTCCAACATGGGCTGGTATTCAGACTGATAGAGGCTTCCTCTGTGATATCCCCTACCATGACCATCCTTACAATGGGAAGGTAACTTCCTGCCAGTAGATGATTTGCTGGCCACAGCAAGTCCCATAGGGTGCCTGATTGCAGAGTGGCCAGATGACAGCCATCCAATCATGTGTCTGAATGGAAAGCCAGCAACCAATGACAGGTAGTGCTGCTCCCTGCCTTTCCCCAAGAAAGAGCAATTTCAGTAAAGTTTAAGGTGGATCCACTTGTGTTGGGTTCTGCCTCTCTCAGAGAATCTTCTTTTTAAAAAGCTATGAGCAAAATTTGATAAACCAATATTGCATATGGAGGCAATGGTCAAATAAGTGATCCCAGGGTGTGTTTGTCTATTCGTTCTTTTCTTCATTCCTTTGCTCCTTTGATCCCTTCAATAAATATTTATTGAACTATCATATATCAAGTGCATAATGTAAGCCTTGATTTATTTATTTTCTTGATTTTCATTTTACTTGTATAATTTTCGGTGTTTGTTTCTTTAACACATTTTTTACTGTCTTGTCAATCTCTTGTATGTGTGTTTATTTTGAGTCTATTATTTTTTAACTTTCTTGGGGTATGAATCTGATCTGTTTTCTTTACCAGACTATCCAGATGTGTTCTTACTAAATATTTGAAAATGAAGGAGTAAGCATAGTGTATTATTGACTGTATTTTTTCTCAATGTTTCTATGAAGCCATTTCAATGAAAAAAACTGCCCTAGTTTATTAACATTTTACTTTTTTAAATTTTATTTATTTATCTAGAGAGAGGGAAAAGGAAGGAAACATCAATGCGTGGTTGCCTCTCACATGCCCCTTGCTAAGGACCTGCCCCGCAACCCAATTATGTGCCCTGACTGGGATCGAATCATTGACACTTAGGTTCGCAGGCCAGTGCTCAATCCACTGAGCTACACCAGACAGGGCTTTTTTCTTTTTTCTTTTTTTTAACATTTTAATTAACATCTTAAAATTTTATCTGTAATACATTAGGATAATTTTTCCCTCATTGTTTTAGTTGAAAAGTCAAATGAGTCTAGTATATGTCATTCAGGTGACTCCAAAAACCTCTGAATAATGAGTAAAATTATTCTAAGGGACAGATATCATTTTGATAGTGAAACATGGCATGGTCCTGGAGTACGACTAAAGAAATGTTTTTCAGTAATTGCTGCCCCCATGTTCATCCTTACTTTGTCGTCTCCATTGCCACTGCATCCTGGCCTGTAACCTGGTCCTCCAGGTTTGTCTTCCTCAGAACCTGTCAAGCACAGGAAGTGCCTCGCTTTGTAGCCTGCCCACCACCCCTTAAGCCTCCCATGATACCTTGCACATAGCAGCTGTTCAATAAAAACTTGCTAAATAGATCTGATTTTTGTTGTTTGTAGTGATTGAACTTTTGAAGTGATACAATGCTAAAAATGAAGCCATAATCATTTAGTACTGAAAATGGTTTTGGAACTAAGTCCAAGGAGAGATGAAACAAGAGAGACTACCTTGAAGGTTCTCTGTATGGAATGTTCTAACCTGTTCAGATCACCTTGACGTGTCTCAAGGGAGCAATTTGTTTCACTCTACTTATATAAAATTAATGTTTCTGAAATTAAAACAAAAAAACAAAAGAGCTCTCTGATGTAACGAAGCCTCCTCCATCAATCACTTGCCTTATACTTTCTTCTTAGTAACTTTAGTATCTTCTTTTCAGGAGGGTGGTTGAAGCAAATTCTTCTGGGACCAAATCCAGTGTTTCTGCCTTGAAGAAACATAATTAACTGACATTTAAAAAGCTACTTTATAGCCCTGTTCTGAGTCTGGGCAAAGAATATTACTTGATTTACAGTTTATGTAAAGTCTCCTTTCAGGATTTGGGTGTGTGTTGTGGTAGCTTTTTTAGCTGATTGCTTTCATTTTTTGCGCAGTAAATTATCTAGAACTGCCATGTGATGTTGTCAGAAGCCTGACTTTCACTGCACTGTACTTGGAAGGCTGAACACAGGAAAGTATTTCACAACGAATGGGAAAGTTAAGCTTGTGTGCACAAGGAGAAGGTAGCTGGAGATGATAGCTATCAGTAATTGATTTCCCTCTTACCCCAGGGGTTTGGATGTTATTGAGAAAAATTATTGAAATCTCAAGGATTTTGTTTCATGACTTAGATTCTCTGAAACCTCACCCTAAAAGACTCCAACCATGGCGTAGAGTGTAAGATGCTAAAGACATCACTGGCAAGGTTTTTGTCATAAAAAGTATTGCAATGAAATGCTGGATATCATGCCTTCCTTTGGTGTGTATGGTAATAATTATTCAAGCAAACCGAGGCAGTGTATATATTAATTATAAAAGATCCCAACAAGGATATTAGGTTTCAATGAAAAGATTCTCCCAAAGTTACCATGCTTCCGGAAATATGAGTAAGAGTTGGTAACATTTGTTTACAAGTCACGGACATCCTTGGCAGCTTGAGAGCGTGGGCATGTGTGATCTCTATGCTTCCACGCATATGCACCTGTTGCTGTTGGCTGTTCTAAGGTGTTCAAGTCACTGTGCCTGGGGCTGTAGGATCCTTCCATGGAGCCCAGCCCCACTTTCGTGAAAATGGGTCCCTCCAGCTTTCTGATGAAGAGGCTTTGTATTGGCCTTGTGTTGATTCTTGGGATTTAGGTAAAAGGAAGACACGCCTTTGTGAGTTTGGATTCCACACTGGGTGCTTCCCGTGGCCTTCATCCTCCACCCTAGGAGTCCTGGAGGGACCAGTCAGTGTCCATAGGTGAGTGGCATCGCTGTTGTCATTTGGCCTATTGTGCCCTCTAAGGAAGGTGCTTGGCTAAGAAAAACCAAACAATACAAAATCAAACAGCCCTGGTCTAGGCTGGAATATGTGAGTGTTTAAAGCTGTCAGCCAATTGCAGCTACTGAATACTTTCCTAGGTTCTTATAATTCAAATTCCAGGCTACTAGTGTTTGGAATATTTCAGTTGGTCACTCAAAAGATCTGCTCAGGACCTGTTGCTGGGCTTAGTTTTTGTAGGTGCCTTTTTCATTGAAAAAGTTCCTGGCAACAAGGCAGACAGGAAGTATTTATAAAGTTATTGGCCTGGCTTCATTTCAATACTTTTCCTCACTCCATGTCTTGTCTATAATTGGTGCCCAGAACACCAGGTTGAATGGATGAGGAGGGGGTTCCAAGCAGATTTGTTAATAGAAGGCAATGAAGTGAACGAGGTGTGAGTGGACAGGAGCAGGGGAGAAGCCTGGGAGCACCTGCAGGAGTCAAGGAGAATGAAGCTGTCTGGGCCCATGAGGTCAGAGAAGGTGGAACAGAGATGGCCAGGTTGCTGAAAGAAGCATCTTTGATTTTCTTGAAGCTGGCAGTCTGTGAAATCTTCAGAACACAGAAATGCTGTGGGAAGGTTGGAGTTTTGCTGTGCAATAGAATTTGGCTTCGTCCATGCCCTGTCACTTACTGGCTGTGACCTTGAGCAGGCCACATGGTGTCTTTGGGCCTGTGGAACAAGTTTAATCATTGAGATGAGATTGTATTTTGCCCAGCATTATCTTGAGAATTAATAATGCATGCGAAAGTGACTAACAGCAATGTGTATATATATGTCTGTGTGTATATGTATGTATATACACACGCATACTTTCATTTTATGATTTATCATAAAGTGCTTCCTGGGGCTAGGCAGTGTTCTCAGCACTTTCCAAGTATTCACTGATTTCATCCCTGCAGTAATGGGTTAGGTTGGTGTTATTTTTCCTGCTTTTCCAATGAGGAAACACAGGCATTGACTAGACAGATAACATGCCCACAGCCATCCAGGCAGTGAGCGGTGGAGCGGGGCTGCAGACCCAGGTGGTGTGGGAGGGGAAGGTACTCTAGGTGCTCACAGCACAGCAGGGCCCTCCCCTGAGCTCCTGCCGTGGGTGTCAGTGTTGGTGAGACATGAGGGTGAAACTGCCGTAGTCACGGAGTCACTTTCATTTTAGTCAAAACTGCCATCTATTCCCCTACTCCCTCTTTTAAAAAAATACTTAGAGCAATGTCGGGGGTTAAATGGTTAGTATTTACTGGTCATATTGCTATATAAGTCACTTAGCCTGTTATCCTCAGTTTCTTTAAAATCAGATAGAAACGGTCGCTCAGCAGAGAGCTGGGACAGGTAAGTGAGAGAATGCACGTGAGCATGGTAAGCTGTAAGACATTGTGGAAATGAAGGGCACTCCCCATGTCTGATGTACGGGGCTCTGATGGGACGGATGCTCCTTATTTCCCTGGTGACAGCATGCGAAGAGTAATTATGTTGGCTAATACTTGTTAAACATCTGTGATGTCCTCAAGCACTTGTGACATTTCAAATTTACTTTCAAGTCTCATCTGACATAGGGATTAGGTTTGAAACTTAAAGTCAGTATATAAGATGAAAAACATATATAGTAAAAATTATCCTTAAAAGACCTTAATAGCCACCAGTTGAGCTTTAGAATGTTAACTCCAAGGTCCTTTTTGCTTTTTTCCCCTTCTGCATCCCAGGGCCTGAAAGAGTGATTGGTACATATTTGTTGAATGAATTAGTAGTTGATTTGCATTGAAGGGCTAATTGTATTTAAAAAAGTGACTCCTTTTTATGCTGGTATCCCATTCAATGCAGTACAAGGCTCATCCTAAGAGATCCTCATGGGAACTCCCTTTGTGGAATCTGTATAGTTGGATTTCTCAAATTTAGTACAACTATAACACGACCCCACTGTGTATATTTTTGTGCTTACGACAAGCTTCCCAACAGCTATTACTCTCCCAATTCAGAAATGAGGAAACCGAGACTCAGAAGTGTCAAGAATTTTGTCCAAATTCTCACAGCCAGAGCCTCCCTCCTGGCCCTCATACTGTGAAGGTTTTCATGTTCAAAATGTTGGGTTTTCTAGTCGTCCTCCTGCAGCCAACTTATAGTGTTTATTTGCCCTGAGCAAAAGCAGGGAGTGATTGAGCAATAAGAACTGAGTAGGGTTGTTTCTTGTGTGATTCTGTGGAATCAGAAAGAGCAGTCAAATCAATAGCTGTTGTTTCTGTCTGAAATAACATCTTCGTTTTGTTTAGCCCTGTCTTAAACATCTGTGATGGTTTGAACTTTTGGGAGTTCAATTGGATTATTACTGAGGGTAAGCTTCCAAGATGGGACAATTATTGGCCCTGACCACTATTGCCATGGAATCTTCTTGTACTCAAATTGGTCCTGATGTTTCTGATAAATTCCAAGGACGGTCAACAGTTTGGTCTTGGAATTAAGGTACTTTAGCTGCAGAAACCAATGACTCAGAATAATTTGCTGGCATCTGTATTCTGATTGAAAGTATTTTATGACAGCTCCTGGACCTGACTTAGTCAGCACATGGGTTGTGTTCAGGTCAGTGTGAGAAAGTGTGCTTGCTTCATTTTGAGGACCTTTTTATTACATAAGCTTGGAAACTTGCAAGTAAGGCCAGGACTTGGCTGGTTTTTTTCATGTGAAATTAAAAAATTTTTGTTTGTAAGCAGTTTTATTTGACTCATTATTACTCATAAGCACCTGATGTCAGTGGCCTGAATTTTGAGTCAGCCCATTAGGAAATAGTCCGCAAACAACATTCCTTGGGGCTCCTCTGGGCATAGAGTATCAAGAGCATTAATAAAGCCAATAGACTGTTTTCATTATGACATTTCAGATTTGTGTGATATGCCATTTAGGTGAGTCAGAAAGTGTATCCATTGATGCCTAGTGATGTCTTGATATTGGATAAATATTGACGGATTTGATTAATCTTCTAAAAATCTGGACATCTTTGCTATCATTAAAAAGCTATCATTTATACCTAAATGGGGAAGGATGATGATTTGATAGCTGTAAGCCAGTCTGATCTTTATTCAGAAATTGTGTTGAAATTTACTTATGGTTGGTTCTTATGAATGATGTCATGATACTGTATTCATCTTTAATACAGTAACACTGTATTTAATACAGTAACACTGTATTAATCTTTTAGAAGTCCATTCTTGGCTCTTTTACTCCAATAATGTTGCCAAATTTTACAGCTGTAGTATCATTTGAAACAATGTGGAAACTTCCCTGTTTACCAAGCAGAAAGGCTAATGATAAATTAGTTTTCAGGTTACTAGTTGATTGAGTTGAGTAATAGCCAACTTTATTTACTCTTCTCTGATGCTCTTAATTAAAACCTCTCCTTCAATGCAACCATTGTGATTTGAATTCTTTAAAAATAAAAGAGAAAAAAAATCCTAAATGTTACTTCTTTATCCTTTATCTACCTCAGAATAATATTGTATTAGGAATTCCTGAAAATGAAGTCATAAAAGGACTTTCTATCTTATGCTACCAAAATCCTCTTATATAAACTGGAAAAAACCATCAGATTCTGAATGAAATCCCAGGGAAAAAAAAGCGGAGCTGATTCTAGTGGATTAGCTGTGAAGATGAATGCATTTTCATCGTATCGCCTTCCAGAAACAAGGGAGGTGGTGAATCAAGGCCCAGTTGATACCTGTATACCTTCCCGGAGGCCGGGGTTTATGATTCCTAGGGCTATAGATTGCATCCTACATGGTATTTGATTCTGCTCCTCTGTCTCAGTTAATTCAGCCTGCACGCTGTCTGATATAGCTGCTTTTGGTCCAGTGAAGATTTGCACTCATCTCAGTTTACTTCTCCTCTTCCATCGGCGCCTGTGTTCCTGGTGCTGTAGGAAAGAACGATTTCTTCCTGTCCCTGCCCCTGGTGTTTTTATCAATGGTCCTTCTTTGCCTTTCCCTGAAGAATCTGCTCGCAAACCACTTTACATCTCGATCGGCATGTGATAGCTCTGCTTGGGTGCACTTAAATAAAAAGTGGCGGAAAACAGTGCTCCTTGTAGTCCTTGCCAACAGCACCCCTCCTGGGTGCGGTCACTGCAGCAGTCCCCTCCCTCATCCTTGGGAGTCTGTGGGAAGTATCAGGGCCCCACACATTTTTGGGGTGAAGTTATGTGCTTCTGTTTCTGTTACATAATGGGTTTATTACTCCACCTTCTGGTGTTAGCTCATCCCTGGGTTGGTTATTAGGTCTTCTGATTTTTTCCATACTTGCTGCAAAAATCAAAAGTTACTGTCACCTTCTTGTTGGATCACAGACGCTTAAAAAAAAAAAAACCACCATTGATTTTACCAGCTCCATAGGCGCTGTCTTATTGCCGAGGTCCTTCCACCTGTCTGGAGCCCCAGACCCCCGTGACTGTGAACCCTCTCACCGAAAAATGTTTTAAATGTATCAAATGAGATATATAGTGTTACCAAAATGCCAATGCTGCAATGTTATGAAAATATTAAATTTATGATATAATAATATATGCATTTCTTTTAAAAAGAGCTAATTAAATGACAAGATTCAGCAGTGGGTCTAAGAACCAACCATAATTTTAAAGTATTGGAGACAGTAAAAGATGTTTTTGATATCTGCAGTTGTAATAGGACAAAAAAATCTCTGATTTCTTTTGGTGACAAAGTCACAAATTCTGCTTATACTGCTATGGTTTATTAATTGGAAGAAATGTTGAATTTCAGTTAATTTAGTGAAATAAAATGTATTTTTTTCTCTCTTTTCAAGTTCATGAACACCCTCAATGTGACCCACAGGCTCTTACCTGTTCATGTATGATGACCACTTGACCTTTTGCATTAATTGACTTTCCTGTACTGTAACCCCTATCTTTTGGGGACAATGGTATCACCTTGTCTTTCCATCTGTTTTCTTGGTCCTTGCTTCTCCCTGGCCTGACCATGTCCTGACCCTGGGGTCAGGCAAATTACCCCCATTAGCCTTGCCTATTGTGTTTGTAGAGGTTTATACAGCACAAGACATTCTTTGACACCTTTAGATGATTTATTTTGTTTTTTTGTCAGACTCCATTTAAGACTCTCAGCCTTCTCGAACTCAACCATTGAGTAATAATCTGCATTTGTAAAGCGTATTTTAGTGTGTATTTTCTCCTAGATGTCTCACTTGATCTTAAAAGGGAAGAACAATATACATTATTATCCCATCCATCCATCCATTCATCCAGTATTTATTGAGAGTCAACTATGTATCATGTATAGATACAGGCACTTGGATGTAGTGGAGAAATGCTAAGAGACTGTACAGCATGGAGACCTGGTCTAATCTTAGGAATTAAGGAGGGCCAGAGGCTGAGAGATTTAAAATAAGATCTGTATGATCTTGTGAAAGAAGGTTGGGGAGGAAATGGAGGGAATGTTCTAGGTAGAATCAACAGCAGGTGCTTTTCTACAGACAAGAAGGGAAACTGTCCTGCAACGTTAAATGACTTGCCGAAGCCACATCACCTGGAACCTGGGAATCCTTATCTGTCCACTGTGTGCCATCCAGGACTACGAACGGCATTATCCTCTCTATTGTTCTGCTTCTATTGACTATTTTGGTTCATACCCATATGGAATTAGCCAAGCTAATGTATCTGTTTTTTTATCTTTTCCTTTCAGGTTGGATAATCATTGAGGAAACTTTTATCTATGTGTGTTTTGAAAAAAGACTCAAAGTTAAAAGTTTTGAACTTATTGGCACCCAGGGAAAATTGAACAATACATGATAACTATAATGATAATAATAAAGAAATGGTGATAGTTGACATTTACTGAGCTTTCTCTATGTACTTGGCACTCTTTGAGATACTTTATACATATTTATTCACTTAGTCCTCAGAACATGCCTCTGAGAACTGAAGTACACAGGGTTGAGTGGCTTGAGCTTCCAAATGTATCTAGGACACAGTCAGGCTAGGATTTGAACCCAGGTAGACTGGTTCCAGTACCTGTCTTCTAAATTACTAAGTTTTATACTTGGGATAATAGGGAGATAAGAACTTGCACAAAACCCTTTGCTTGCATGGCACTCAAACTCATTATGGTAGAAATTAGCATCTGAACTTACTAACCGAAATTTACTGTATTGCTGTTTGGCATTGGCTCAGTGAATTGCCTTGAAAGTTGAAGAGACCTTCAAATCTCACTTTTCCTCTCTCCCTGCTTTGGCCACAATGGGATTCATTGCCTGGTGGACACGTTCACAGGCCCACTCGCGGGGTCCGTCCACCACCTGCCAGTGAGCTCAGCTCCAGAGAGAGAAAGGGTAGCCCCAACACAGGGTGCAATGCTTGAAGAATAAAATAAAAAAAAAGCAAGTTAATTAATTAAAAAGTAGATTGCAGGGGTCATGCCTTTTAAAAAAACAACTCCATTAGCAGAGGTTATGAGCTATAACCAATTTAAATTAAATTTTTTTTTCTTCTCCGTTGTGGCTAGGATACACAGTTTTCCTTGCAGTTGTCCTCTGGGATTGGCTCAGTGGAGCAGCGATTTATTAGGTACAAACTGAAGATTTCATATGGAGCTTAGTTTTCCTCCTGTCTCATGTAGCCAAATATTTTCGATTGTGTCCAAGAAAGGGTTCAGTTGAAAATTAGAAGATATTAATAAATGAAATAGAATCATGTACTGAAGACATCCGACAGCTGTTCTAGGTGTGGAATTGCCTGTCTCAAATCATATTTTCCCCCCTCTTTTTGGGCTTGAAGACTTTTAGATAATCCCAGGATCTGTAGAGGTTATTTAAGGATACTAAGGGATTTGAGGTTTTATAGTCATAGGGGGAAATAGAGGTAAAATGAGTAACTCTAAAATATTAATATGTAGGGCAGTATTTAAAAAAAGAATATGGTAATTGGGTCAGTTCTATATGTATGCATGTGTATGAGAAAGACACATGCATTGGGGAAGGGAAAACTTTTTTTTTATAGTCTAATACTCTCACATATTTGAATAGTGCTCTGTGAACGGAGAAATGAGCCTCAGAGAGGTTAAATGAGTTAACCAAGAGGCTAGGGAGGAATGCGTGCAGAGCCAGGATTGAATGCATCGTTGTGGCTTCAAGTAAACACTTGGACTTCACCGTCTGGCCAAATAGATGGCAAGAAGGTTCTACTCTGTCAGGAGAAGAAAATGGAAAGAGAAGGTCTTCATCCTGGGGGCCAAAGTAGTATAGTTGACACTGGATTAAAAATTTAGTGTAACACCGGATTACCAGTTTTGTCACCTGTGTAAGTTACTGGACCCGGGGCTTCGAGTTTGGAGCTCCTCATACCTAACCTGAAACGTTCTTTGAGGATGAGCTTACCTGACACCTCTGAGATGAATTAAAATCAGGCACATGATGTAACACCTGGTGCTCGATAAATGTGAAATTCCCTTTTCCTTCCTTTACCTACTGATCTGTAAGTTGTCTAAGTTTTTCCCAATGATGTTTGTTTTCAGATGAGTCTTGTAAACCTTGTAAAGAACTGTTTTATTTTATGTAGCATCAGCCTGTAGCTGTAATAAGTAAAATTCAACCAAACAAACAAAAAACAAAACAGGGCTTTTGCATGTTGTGTGGTGACTTCCAAGAGGTTATTATCTTACCAAATGGTTTAAAGCCTTGTGGAGTGGTGAAGATGCTCTCTACAATTTAACTTTTAAGAAAACAGCAAAGATGTAATGTAATCACCGAGAGAAACAGCGAGACGTTAACATCTTCTACCATTTATCCTGTGGCTGTGCATATTTATGGAGCATGGTTGAGATTTGTGTGTGGAGTGGTTAATGGAAAGCTGACCTCACGTAGGATGAGGATAAATGGGTTAAAGAAAAGAAAAGACTCGCAGAGGTTGCTGTGGTTTATGAAAAGGAAGTGGTTTGGGAGGAGATTGATGACTGAGGATTAATAGACCAGCGCGAGCTGGTGCAGGGGTTGGATGCAGACCTCGAGGGCAAGGGGTGGTGGGGCCATGCCTCCCTCCTTCCGAGTAGAATGGGAAATATCATTAGAGGGTAATAAATATATTTAGTTTAAACATCGGGTCTTTATGTTTATGTGAGGGAAGATTAGATTACAGATTTATTATAATTCCTTCCCCAAAATATCTGGGAGTAAATAAAAAACTGAATGATCCTCAATAACTCATATTAACAGGATGGGGGAGGCAGGAAGAGGGTGTGTGTGGATGACACAGAACAATGAATAATATAAAAACCACTGATGGCCAACAGACTCCCATAGTATCTTCTGCTCTATCTTCTGCCTGACCTTGGCTAACAACCCTGGACACAGCTGAGGAGAGGAGATGGGAGGAAGAGACAACTCACGTACTACTGACAGTGGATGATCTTAAATTTTAAGAAAACATTGCTCCAACTTCCCCCCTTAAAAACTCTTTTCCTCTCAACTTCCCACACTAGTGAAATATACTTATAAGCCTCTAATGCCTGACTTGATCCTCACTGTAGTGATTAGAGTCAGATGTTTAGACACACTAGGCTAATGTGCTTTGACTTGGCCTCAGCCAAGACTATAAATCCCTATGACAGATACTGGTCGATTGCCATTTTTGTTATGAACATAAATTATGTGGGACCTGGACCCCAAAGTAAAATTATTCATTATGTTGCTGTGTCAACTAATCATCACAGAAGCCTTTGTTTGAAGTTGGTCCTGATTGTCTAATTTCAGGAGTATGAAATGCAATAAAGGGTGCCAATTTCAAATTCAGACGTCAGCCAGTCCTGATGATAAGGTTTTATGAATGTGTGCCTTAAAGGAATTCTAATTTTACAAATGGTTCTCTCTATATAAAGAATAATCTTGTTCAATGCTTTTAAAGAGTGTTGTTTACTTACTGCATTCACAGTAGTAAAAGAAAAAGGAAATGTCATTGATAAAATGGCAAGTGAACATAATGGAATGATCGGGAACGTGAGATTTGGACTAAAATTTTAGTTTGAGTCTTGGTCCTGCCACTTATTAGTTGTTTAATCTCTGTCAACCTCATTTTCCCCATGTATATAGTGGGGATAGCACAATACCTGTCTCACAGAGATAATGTCACAATTAATTGAGGTGATGCATATACAGTCTTTAGCCTAGTATGCAGTGGGTACTCCAGAAATGTGGCTGCAGTTAATAATGATAAACATAAATAATAAATCTACCACTGTTAACACCTTGAATTTGTAGTACCTTTCTGAAAACACAGAGGGATTAATGTCTGTTATTGTTACTGATGCTGTAGAACATATTTATATTTGTCTTTTGGTGCTCTTTAAAGCCACGTGGAGAATGTCAGTCGTGTGGCCGGAAGGTTTATTATTGGGAGGTGACCTTATATTGATTTTTTTTTAAAACATGTTCTTTAAGCTTCCCATCCCCTTTTTGTCCCCTTCCATCCATGAAGAGAAATTTGGTGGCAGTCATGTATACGTGATTTTTCACTTTTGCTGGTGTAAATGATCTAAATTCTTTGAGTTTATGAAACAGCATGCTGCAGGAGAAAAGGAACAGGACTGGGGTCGGAAGGCTGACCCCCGCCCGCACCTGTGCATCTGTCTTCAGCTTTGGCCCCAGTTAGTCCTTGGCTCCCTTTGTCTCCATGTCTGGCATTGAATTTGTGTACATGCCTGCCCTCATGCTTCGAACACTCTATGGTTATTAATGAAAAATTAGTAACCCCCTACTCAATAGACTGTGAATTCTTAGAGGGTATTTTATGAATCTCTATATCCCAGTGTCCAGCAGAGAGCCCGGCGCTGAACGCTGATTTAGTAAAGACTGGTCGAATGAGCGCACAGCCAGGTCAAGGCATGACTTCAGGCTTACTTCCTGGGTGGTCTTGAGCAATTTATTCACTTTTTAAAACACGCAGTTTCTTTGTCTCCCAAATGAGCCTGGCACCTGATTTGTCGCCTACAAATCATTGATGTGAGCTCAAATGAACAAATGTTTCCTGTGGATTTCAAAATATTGGCTATGAGAAGATAATAAAAAACAATCTAGTCATAATTTTGAAACCTAAGCTGTAATCTGCATTGTGGTGTGCTTTATAATAGTGAGAGCTGGACGCAACGGAAACTTCTACCGCCGGGGCGTTTACTAAACATGATGCTACGCACACACACGACATAACAGTGGGCAGCTGATGATGCTGTTCATTGAATTCTTTATTATATGCCAGGTCCTATTGTAAGAATTTAACTAATACTGTCTCATATAATCCTTACAGCATTCTTCTCAAATCTGGCTGCCATTATTTTCAATTTGCAGGAGAAGTAGAACTATATGACTAGCATAGAAAGAGGAGCAGAACATTTTGGACATGAATAAAAAGCAAGTTGAAGGGCAGCATGTTGAATGCTGTGAGCATTTATTAAGCAGAGAAGAAACAGCCCTGAGAAGCCATCCACCAAAGAATTAACAGCATCGGCCACTGGGGACTTTTACTTTCTCTGCGTACCTTTCCATTTAATTGGAAAAAAAGTTTTTTACAAGCATGTATATTTTATAGTTAATAAAACAAAGCATAAGTCAGAGTTCTAAACAAAAAGAGCTTTTTTAAAAAATTCAAAAGATACCCAAGATTTCTTTTCTGGTTCTCCCCCTCTTCCCACCATTTTCCTTGTTCCTGGGTCTCAGCAATTCACTTGCTTCAGGCTTTCATCTGCCGTCGTTGGGAGGGAGAGTGAAGTTTAGGCTGGTAAATTGTGTAGCTTGAAATCTCAGTCGCTATGAGAAGGACTGCAGCTTTCTAGGTGGCAAACACCTCTTTCCATTAGGGAACAGACTCTTGAACTTTCAAAAATTTAATATACCAAATGGTGCTCCTAGCTTACACGGAAGTTGTAAGAGTTGATTAAATCTGCCTTCTCCATTCACAAGGTCTGAGTGGATCCTCAGCCTGGGTGAGGCCCTGAGCAGCTGGTCACCCAGGTAAGGATGTAGGCTGTAATGAAATCCAGGTTTGCTTCAGGAGTGCGTCACTATGTGTGTACGTGCCAGGGACGTCCCCGGGCTTCCAGGAGCCAGACCAGGGCCGTGTGGCCATGGCTCCTGCCATGGGATTGTCCAGCCTTCTAGGCATGGCACCTATACCTTGCTGCCCCTGGGATCCCAACTCTTACTGTTGCCTGTGTTACCACAGAACTTTCTCACACTCCCTGACCCAGATGTTTGCCGAGTCCCAGGCCAGTGTGTGTGGTCAGGAGCCAAATTCCAATTTTAGAATTGGAATGCTGCTTACGACCGTGAAACTCCACAAACCTAGGCCTTTAAAGGGCCGACAGGGTGCATGCATGTGTGTGCGTGCACACGTTTGGGGAAGGGACAGTGATGCAGGTCTATCAATGAGCAATTTCTAACTAGAGAACAAATGTGTATTTTAATTTACAGAGGCCATGAGTGTTAGCGATGACAAAATAAAGGTGTCTAAAAGGTTGAATGGCCCTAGGATCTTAAAGTATGTACATTTTACAAAGGATTGCAGTTTTTTTCAGAAAGGCAGTGCTCACTTCACCTTTGCGTTTCTAGTTACTTTACAACTTTCTTCAGCAATGGCTCAGAATTTGACATCCTTTCTAATCCTAGAGCAAGCCTTTCTTATTCTAAAATTCACAGAAGCATCTTCATTCCCTCCCGCCTATACTCAAGTGCCTATTCTTTGAAAAGGTAGGTATTGTAATTGGCGTTGAGGCTACAACCTTGAATCAAATGGATGAGTTCTCTTTCTCTTAGAAGTTGACATTATACTGGGCAGACAATAAATAAACTGAATAATAATTTCAGATACTATTAAGTGCTATGAGTAAAACTAGACAAGATCACATAATGAAGAGGGAGTGTGGAGAGTGGGGTGAGGAGGGGACTTGCTGGTTTAGACTGGGTGGTCTGGGAAAGCCTCTCTGTGGAGCTGACCTTCCGGGTGAGACCTGCAGGAAGAGAAATTATGGGAGAGACTGTTGGTCACATCTGGGGGCTTCAGGTTCCCTGTGTGTAAAAATGGTGGCAGGTGGGGCAGGATGATGATACCTACCTCCCAGGTGGATTGGGATTAACTGAGGTCACATGCAAGAATAACCAGCAGTCTGCTTTGGCACATAACAGCCTTGAATTATAATAATAATTGGGCTTTTAAAAATGCTTCCCCACACCACTTGGCATGTTTTTAATTGAAATAGTCATCATATCATCTATATAAAAATCTGTTAGCCGTAGAGCCAGAATAAAAGGCCTACCGAAGCCATTCTTTGAATTTAGGGTGTAGGACTGAACAAGATGGTGCCAGAATCTAGCCTGGACTCTTGAGATTACCACAGGAGTTCATTGTGTCCCATTATTTGCCAACTTTATTTCAAGAGTTGGCTAGAACTTAGTTATTTGATAGATGAGTTGGACATAGGACTTCACAATGTGAACCACGCCTTAGGTTTACTTAACTAGATTTCTCCTCCCCAGGGAGGTGAGTTGCAGGAAGCCCTGAAGGCAGGGCCAGCACGCTAGCCTCAGGAGGCTCCTGAGATATGCTTAAATCTTGGCAGATCCTCCACTTAAATTCCCCAGTTCTGCAGCGCAGAACATGGAAGAGATGGCTTTGGCCTGGGAAGATTTGACGGCAGGTGTTACCCTGTGGCTGCCAAGTGCTAGACGATAGAGATTCCTCATTGCAAGAATGCTGGAGAAAGCACATTTTACTGTACATGGGCCAATTTGAATTTCTTCCTACTAGTTCATAATTTTTGTAGAGTTTATTTCAACATCGGCATTCGAGTTTACTGCAATAGCACAATAGTAACTAGTGCTCGCATTTTTATAGCCTATACACTTTGACCTGGATCTTCGAGCCTTATAACAGCTCTGGTGATTGTCAGGGTGAGCCCAGGAATGGTGGACCCGAGTGGCGAGGCACATGCCTATGAGTGCTGTTGATGCTATGAAGACAGACTCCTGGGGGCTGCATCTGGTTCCTCCCGCCAGCTGTGAGACCCTGGTTGACTTGCTTACTCTGTGACTTAATTCCTTTTTATAAAAATATATTTTACTGATTATTCTATTATAGTTGTCCCAGTTTTTTCTTCTTTGCTCCCCTCTGCCTGGTACCCCCATTCCCTTCAGCAATCCCCTCTCAGTTCATGTCCATGGGTCAGTTCTTTGGCTTCTCCATTTCCTATGCTGTACTTTACATCCCCCTGTCTATTTTGTACCTACCAATTTGTACTTCTTGATCTCTGCACCTTTTCCCCCATTCTTTCCCTTCCACCTCCCAGCTGTTAATCCTCCAAATAATCTCTATATCTATGATTCTGTTCTGGTCCTGCTTGTTTTCTTAGTTTGTTTTTTAGATCCAGTTGCTGAGAGTTGTGCATTTGTTGCCATTTTAATGTTCATAATTTTGAACTTCTTTTTCTTATGTAGTTCACTTTAACTTTTCATGTAATAATGGCTTGGTGATGATAAACTCCTCTAGCTTTACCTTGCCTGGGAAGCACTTTATCTGCCCTTCAATTCTAAATGATACCTTTGCTGGATAGAGTAATGTAGGTTGTAGGTCCTTGCTTTTCATCACTTTGGCTACTTCTTGCCAGTCCCTTCTAGCCTACAAATATCTTTTGATAAATAAGCTGACAGTCTCATGGGAACTCCTTTCTAGGTAACTCTCTGCCTTTCTCTTACTGCTTTTAAGATTTTCTCTTTATTGTTAACCTTTGGTATTTTAATTACGTGTCTTGGTGTGCTCCTCTTTAGGTACAACTTGTTTGGGACTCTCTGTGCTTCCTGGGCTCACATGTCTGTTTCCATCACCAAATTAGGGAAGTTTTCTTTCATTATTCTTCAAATGAGTTTTCAATTTCTTGCTCTTTCTCTTCTCCTTCTGACACCCCTATGATTTGGATGTCGGTATGTTTGGAGATGTCCCAGAGGCTCCATATTTTATACTTGTTTTTGGGGATTCTTTTTTCTTCTTGCTGTTCTGATTGAATGCTTTTTTTCTTCCTTATGTTCCAAATTGTTGATTTGATTCCCAGCTTCATCCTCTCCACTGTTGGTTCCCTGTAGATTTTTATTTATTTCACTTCATACAACCTTAATTTCTGCCTGGGTCTTTTTTATGCTGTTGTAGTACCCAGTGATTTCTTTGAGCATCCTGATAACCAGTGTTTTGAACTCTGCATCTAGGTTGCTTATATCCATTTCATTTAGTTATTTTTCTGAAGTTTTGTTCTGTTCTTTCATTTGGGCTATTTCTCTGCCTCCTTAATATGGCAGCCTCCCTGTGTTTGTGCATTATTAGGTAGAGCTGCTTTGACTCCCTGTCTTAATAGCATGGCCTGTTGTAGAAAAGGTACCTGTTAATTATGTGGGGTGTAGCCTTAGGTAATTGCCAGAGCAGGGCAACCCGCTTCCCTGCTTTCTGGCTGTGTGGAGGAGGGCTTGGAGAGGGGACAATGCCACTGCCTGGCCTCTGGGGATTGCCTGGGAGGAAGGTGCCTCCCAGCACTTGCCTCCTTACCAGTCACTTCACTTTCCTCCCTTCTCCCCATATGTCACTTGTGCCCTTCCACCTGTTGCTCTGGTGCTGAATCCCAGAGGGGGTGGGTCTGAGTGCGTCTTAAGTTCGTTGTGGGCCTTTTAAGAGGAGGCTCTTGAGAATCTTGTAGTTTCTTCTACCATTCCAACCCCCAGTGGTTTTTAAGGCCAGAAGTTATGGGGATTTATTGTCCTGGTGCTGGAACTCTGGGCTGGGTGGTCTGTTCTGGGACTGGGATCACTTGCTCCCAAGGTGTCCCTCCTGATTTGTATCCACCATATGTGAATGTGGGGTGCCCATTCTGCCGCCTCTCTGCACCACTCTGTGTCTTCACGCCTCTCTGCATGTCTCTGCATCTCCACCCCTCCTACCCATTTGGATGAATGTGGCTTCTTTAAATCCTTGGTTGTTGGACTTCCATACTACTCAATTTTCTGATGAATCAGGGTGATATTTGTTTTGTAGTCTAGTTTAATTTTTGCTGTAGTTATGTGTGGAGGTGAGGCATGTTTACCTATGCCTCCATCTTGACCAGAAGGAGCTTACTTGTTCATGGCTAAGTGAGGATCATGGTACTCACCTCAGTGGAGCTCTGTGATGTTTAAGTCAATGTATGTGAGCCTTTTAGAGTAGTGCCTGGGTGTGAACCAAGACTGCGTGGAGGGAGATGGAGACTCCAGAGGCCCTTTCACGGGCTTGAGGAGCAGGTTCACAGAGCTAGGACCCAGTGTGAATCTCTTAGCTCTAAATCTAGTATTCTTCCTGCTTTTGCTTGTGTTGAACAGTTATTGGTTATGATTTTAAAACATAAACTCAGAAAGTCATATATTAAGGTATTTAAGGTTATAGCGATAACACAGCATGCTATTAGCAGTAGCAGTGCTGTTAACTCTGCTTTATATGCAGAGGTACCTAGTAGTTATTCTGAAATTACTGTTAATGTTACTTTTGTTGATATGTTTCCTATGCCACTGGTCTTTACATATTTTTTTCCCAATTTTATAATGAGTGTGAAACACATAAAACCGAAAAGGATATTTCTAATATTACAATCAAACAAACTTTCCTGTGAGGCAAAACTACAAAGGAATACAATTAAAAAGATGAAGTAGAAAGGTATCCATCATGATGAGCATTTTTCCTTCTCAAATGAGGTTACAGACTTTTCTCAGGGATGCTGTCATTCCTCAACTATGTCTCAAATGTCTCTTTGGAAAATGCCTGATCAAGCAGCATTACCTTATTTTAAATATATATTTAAGGTTAATATTAATTTTTAAAATAATTTATTTAAGGACACATTTAGTAAAAAAAAAAAAAATGGAGAAAATCACTCAGTAGTTTTTTTTTTTTTTTCCAGAAGTAGAAAGTGGCTTCAAAAGTAAAACAAGAAAATAATGGGTGAATAATAAATTTGGGGTTAAAAAGCTAAAGATGTGGCAGGGTTCCCATGTGGTCGCAGTGGATGGAAGGAGGGTTTGGGTCGGTGTTCTCTGTCACCGTGGCAGCCTCTGCAGGAAGGGAGTCCCCTCCTCAGAGGACCACTCTGAAGGCCACCATTCATGGGGGTGCTTGATAAACATCGTCAGAAACATAGTCGATACGAAGAAGTAACGAAGAACCATCAATGTATCATCGGGCCTGAAGTCATAACTTTTCTTTCAAGGGTCATCGCTTAAGGGAAAGCTTTTGGTTTTGATGCAGCCACCAACAACCAGAAAGATTTGAATTACGTGAAGTCTGGGAGAGAGAGTTGTGGGTGGGATGTGTTCTGATGTGATGAAAAGGCTGTTAAAATGGATTTCGCAAAGGCGCAAAAATGACTTGAATCACATACAAGTCCGTTGTCCGAGGGTCAGAATGAGTCCCGCAGGGCTGTGATGAGCGCAGTGGCGGACTGATTCAGGAGTGGGGTGGAAGGCGAGGTGGTCTGTTGGGAAACACAGAGGACTGGGTAAGCGGGGGGTCTTCTGAAAAATTTCCTGAAAGAGGGGGTTAACTAAGGGGGGTGATGTCCTGAGAGTGTCCCCAGACCTGCTTAATGTGATTACCCAATTGGCTTCAGGGGGACATGCAGAGACAGGGAGACAGACAGGAGGTGTCTGCCTGGAGTTACAGATTGGGAATATAGGTCAGGCACTTCCCTGCTTCAATAAAAACCTATACAAAGTCACCCATTTTTATGAGCTATTCAGGACTGAAATTGGTCACTTAATTCACCTGAGCCAGGACACTGTGGACCTACCAGATGTCTCAGAATGTAATAATTGCACCTTCTCCTAAGGCTTTTGTAGTACATAAAAGTCAGATGTTTGTTTTATAGCTGACTTAATCTAGGATTTCTAGTCATAGTAGGGGCATTGGTTAACTTCAGCAACAATTTATTTTGCTTATATTTTAAAAATTGAGTCCAAGGCAGTAATTTCTGCAAGCATCAACTATGTGAATGCATGGTTGTGTTCAGGAAATTTCAGCATCAGGAGACGATTTTAACTTGGTTTGAGCTGAGAGTAAGTTGCTGTTTCAAGGTTGACATCATGAAGAATACAAGCCAGGAAAATGTTACACAAACATCTAAATGGAAAAGACCCTTCCAGGTACCTGTTCTACTCGGGCAAGGAGTTCCTCCACATCCAGGAAGAAAACTGGGAGCGTCATTCTTTCTCACTCAGGCTGGAGCCGTAGCTGGGAAGCGAGAAGGATGAAGAGCTCTGTGACCTGAGTTGGCAATCCATTGCTCTATGCTGTCATCTCATATCTAAAATGAGGTTAAGAACAGTATTTATTTGATTGGCTTTTTGTGAGAATTAAACAAAAGAGTATAGCACCTGGCATATGTGCTCAGTGAATATATTTTTTAAAAAGCAATGCCAAGGGGCTGTTTTCACAGCCCAGTGAGGTAAGTGGTGGTCACCCTCTTTTCCTTTGGGGAAGTGACCAATCCGAGTTCGAGCCCTGTTCTCATGGCCACGTTTGATGTCATGGTGGGGCTGGATTCAAACCAAATGCCTTGTGACTGCGGAAGTGCCTGTTCTTCCTGCTGCACTTAGTTTTTCTTATTATTAACCTATGTGCAGGGTCACTGCACTCAGTGACTACCAATTTCCATTTCATTAGGTTTTTATTGAATATCACGCTCTGGGTCCGCTGTTACCTGGTGTTAGCTGAGTCAGCTTGCACAAGTTGTTTCACCTTTGTCTACTTCAGTTTCCTCATCTGTAAAATGGGAGTGACACTGGTATCTATATAGGCGATTGTGGGGACTGTCAATAGCAGGAATACGGGAATGGGTTGACCACCATGCCCTCTCTTACAGTGCATGCTCAAGAACTGCCAATCATTATCAATTTTATTGTTAGCACTGTTGCCATTATTGGTTTAGTGTTGGCTCATGGACTCTGTTTTTAGTTTTGGCTCCCAATACTAAATTTGATTTCTGCTTTGGTGGAGGAAGGCAACTCCCCTTTTCTGCTATCAGCCTCAGAGCTGGCCAACACGTTCACTTATGTCATATAGAATATGTGCACTATGTTAACTTTTTAAAGTCTAGAAAATCCCAAAAGATGAAACATATCTGGCCCCACAGGCTTCAAACAAGGCTCTGTGGTCTGGTACCTGGTACAATTACTTTAAGCCACCAATAAGAATCTTTGAAGCAGGACTCAGGATATTTTTTTGGACACAATTGTTAAATTAAGTACAAAATAAAACAATATTTGGTTCAGCAATGAGTAATAAATTTTTCTAAGACGCTGTATCTCACTTTTGCTCAAGTTCTTTCATTCATTCAGCCAACATTTTTCAAAGGCTTCACGATGTGTGAGGCACAGGGTTAGACTCACAGGTCCTGAGTTTCTGCCTTCTCAAAGCATGTAGCCTGGGAGTGAGTGTGTGTGTGTGCAAGTTGGTCTTATAAACAGATATATGTCAATATATCCTGGTGGTGGCTATACTCATCCCAAGCTGGGAGTCGTGGCTGAAGGATGAGAATTGAAAAGTTAACTTTTAAACCAAAGTTAAGGTGTAGGGTTTGGTGGGGAGAAGGTGGAGGTAGGTTGGGGAAGAACAGTGAAGTAGCATGGTGGTGTTTCGGGTTGTCAGGACCAATCAGGGGATTTCTTTAACCCCAGAGGTATGTCCTGAGCCTCAGAATATTGAGGGTAGATTCTGCCAATAGTGCTGCTCTCTCTTTCCCTCCCTCCCCTCCTTCCCCTTCCTCCTTTCTCCCTTTCCTTCATACCTTTCTCTTCCTAAGAACATGGAACTCTGTTAATAATTTTAGCAGCTATAGTGATATTTATTCCTAATCTTGTTTTACATATAAGGCAAAAATAAAATGGAGACCTTTTGGAAACAAACACACCAATAGCCGGTTTCAGGTACATTGTGAGTGCTTTGAAAATGTCGGTTGAATGAAAGAACCTAGGTCAGAATTAGAAACTCTTTATGCATTCTTCTTGGTAGCTTAAAGTAGGCTCCCCCTGCACAGACCTGCGGATACTCGCCTGGAACTCTTGGAGTCAAGAAGTTAATACGGTGCATATAACTTATAATATTATGTAACATCTCCAGTAGCTGCACCCTATATTCAAACACATTAATATTTTGTTTTTAATGAAACATATAAATGTTTACATTGACAAAATAAAGACAGCTACATGGATTCAAAAAAGTTGAGGTTCTGGTATTGTCACTAATTGAGTTTTTACCACACTTACATACTTTTGGTTTTCAGAGCTTTTGGGATTCTGGAACTGAGGATGAGGAACCGTGGACTGCAGTAGCTTTGCAGCGACTTCCTGCTTACACTGCGGCCCAGGCTGCCTTTAAAGTATAGGATTCCCCTGGGTCACACAGAGTGGCTGTGAATATCATTTGTCTTCTGTTTCCTGCAGGAAATCTGTATTTCTTTTATGCTCCACTGTCAAAGAGAAAATCAGAGGGAAATTTGTCCTTGGTCATCTCTCTGGGTGTCTGTGTTAGATCCCGATTAGCTCTGTGTCTCGATTATGAAAATGTTCTTCTTGGCCACCGAGTTCCTCAGTCACTCTCCTGGTCCCTCTCTTATCAGTGCTTGAAGAAAGTGACGTTGTTCATTGCTTTTAACAACCTGGGTTTGGCCCGGCATAAATGGTTTCTTAAATGGAGAGGAGCATATCTGTTTTTCTTCTGAACATTTAAAAAGATTTTGAACACAAAACAGCTTGAAAAGAGTAACTTACTTGTTTTCATACAGAGAGATAAGGGCTTCTAATGGTTTCATGTCTGTCAGGGGCTGCGATCTCATGAACAGGTCCAGGCTCGTCCGTTTCTGCCATGTTCCTCTTTCCATGCCAGTGGTTCCCACCTTCACTTCTCAATCCTTTCAGGAAATCTCTTTCCTGCCCGCATCTCTGTCTCTGTTACCTGCTACTTTTTAGCCAATTATATCGACTTATAGTTATTTTCCCCTATAGACCTTGTGTCTGTAAGTGTTGGATCAGAGAATCATTTGCCAGTCTCTAAAAACAGTTGCCTAACAAGCCTGTTGCCTCTAACTGGCTCTTGATGCCAGAGGCCTCTCTGGGATTCTGCTCACATAGGTAGGTGCTTACTCTTCCAGCTTCCTGGCTGCTGCAGAGAACTGCCCAGAAAGAGGCATCCTATTCACATGGGGTGAATCAGTGAGTGATCATTGGTACCTTCAGATTCCATTGGACAGTCAGAGAAAGAGGCCAGACCTAAGTTATTTTACATCTGAGTATAACCTAGACTAGGCAGTTTGGAGAGGGACATGTTTTGAGATTGATGGCCTGAGATAATTTGAATTTTTGGAGAATTTCCATTGCTCCTCCTGCTCCTTTCCTCTTTCCACGATAAACTGTCCAGCATCTTCCAGCCTCTTCATTTCTTCCAACTCAAAGGATAGACATATTGTGCGTGTTTTAATTATCACATGAAATTTGTCTTCAAAGTAAAGCTTCCTTTGCCAAGCTCACAAATGATGGATTTTATTTTCCTTCTGCCTGAGGGTCAAGAGAGTGGGCAGTTTTGTATTTATCAGGCTCCCTGGTCATTTCCTCCTTCCTACCCCATTGCCCTCTCCCTGTCTCATGCAAGAAATCAGTTGGTCCGGTGCAGTGACCTCCACTTTGTCAGATGGAATTCTGGAAGCCTTTGTAAGCTCATTTCCTTAAATAAGTGGAAGGTAAAATGTTTGAAAGTGGGGCAGCTGTGGGGCTGTTCCAAAACATCAGTGTTGGTTGTTTGTTTTTCTGGATTTTAACAAAGGAGCTTTTGCCAGAAGACCTTTGCACTCCTGCTCATACACTGCCCCCCACTCCGATTACAAAAATACATAACAAAAATAAAACAGAAGCCAGACTTAAGGTTATCTTACCAAAACAGGACTCCTTCCTTTCAACTGTACAAACAAACGAGTCCCCCATTTAAGGTTCAATCATTCCTGATGAATTCAGTGCACGTTTTGCTTTATCTTCAACTCATACCACATTGTCTAGTGTCTAGTCCTCCGGGCTTCGGTCTGCTTCCTCACCTTGTTTACCCACTAAATGGTGAGTCCCTTTGGAGAAAAAGAATGGTTTCTATTTTTTTCCTCTCCATGTGTTCAGCGATTAGAAAATTCTCCAAAACTTGTGCTAGGAAGTAAGATAAGCAGTTTTCCTTGGGTGGTCTCACATGCATGCTTTCCTCTCTCAAGCATTTGGTCCCCTTTCCTATTTTGACCCTTTCCCAAGAAGCTAGGCTCACAGCCCCATGCTTCTTGCCTGCTTTCTAAGCTGCATGTGAAAGAGCCTCGTTGTCTGAAATCTCTCTACTTGGGGAGGAGGGAAGTGGTGTGCCTGAGACACTAGCAGCCACACAAAGAGCAGGTGCAGATGTTCTAGATGAGATCCAGCAAAGGGAGAGTGCTTCCTTGGCCATGCTGAATTCTTTCTATGACAGCGCACCTTTGCTATTGTAGTCCCTCTGTGCTTTAAATATTTCTATTCTACAAAGCAGCATTTTTTTTCTTCTAGTGCTCTGATCCCCGGGTTACTTGGATATAAATTTACCGTGTTTTGCCACTGGGCACTCATGTCTGAGAGACAAACCTGTTACTCTGGTCTAAAATATATGAACAGGCCGTTCTCTATGGATTTTAGTACCTTCAAGAGGTGTTGATGACATTTCTCAAAAGAATTTGGCAGCGTGATGCTCTATTCAAACAAACATTTAACTCAGTTGTATTCATGTTGTATCAGGCTGTGGTAAGCTCAGTGTTCTCAGGTTTGAATCTGAAAAGAGTTATGAAAAAAGGACAATGAAGGACAATGAATTTAATGGGAATGGTCATTCCCTTATAATCTTCAAGTTTTCCTTTCTTGATTTCTCTTCATTGAAGTTTCATTCAGAGGTTTTTGTTTGTTCTGTTTTTGTTTTTGTTGTTGTTGTTGTTGTTTTTATCAGTCAGGCTGGGCTAGGCTATGCTGCAGTAACAACACTCAAATCTCAGTTGCATAAAAGGACACGTTTTCATTATTGTTTATGTTACATATCCATGTAGGTCTCATTCAGGGATGCAGGTTGATGAAGTCTTCCCCATCTAGAATGTTGCCAGTTTCCATAGTGAAGGGAAGGATACTCGGTGAATTATGTATCACATTTTGTGAGATTTGGCTTAGAAGTAATATTACTTCCACTAGGATTTCATTAGCCAGCAAGCAAAAGCATGCGAAGGCAAGTCAGATGGCCATGCCTAACTTTGAGGGGGCAGGAAAGTGTAACCTTATCATGTCTTTGGAGAGAGGAGAATCAGAAATTTTAGCCAGATACTGTAATGAATGCTAGGGACATAAAAATGAATGGGGTGGGTCCTACTCCTAGAGAAATTACATTTTGGGAAACAGCTTTATTTAAGAATTTCAAACAAGTATGATGAAGCTAACATAGTTTAAAAATGATCTCTGTATTAAAAGAGATTCAAAATGTCTTCTTTATCATCCCATTTCTCCAGTTTTAACATTTTTCAAAAGTTACAAATAGCTGTGAAATAATCTTCAAAACTTTAAATCTGGTTAAGAAAAATTGGTTTCACTTAATTTTGTATAATTTAGGGTCCTCCTTTGAATCGTGATGAAACACACAGTTTTTGTGGTCCTGCCATGCTTTAGCAGTCTAAAAATTAAATGTGCCTAAAGAGAATAACTTCTTTATTACATGCTGGCTGAAAACTCAGACAAAATTCTGTTGAAAGCCTATGGCTTTTTAATTTTTTCTCCTGTGTCCTTCAGTGCTGAAATTGGAAATAAACCAGCATTATGGCTTCATAACTCAAAGTGTAGCAATTCTGCACAATACACAAGCAAATTTGTCATTTAAAATATCAGACATTTGTCTGAAGTTGGTGCTGACCTTCTAAACTGCAACTGAATGTCTAGATTGTTATTTCTCCATGCTCGGCAGAGGCTTGTTCAGAGCTGGGTTCACAGCCCCGTGCTTCTCGTCTGCTTCCTACTGGGTTATGGGTTGTTTCCTAGAGTCTAGACATGGAATGAAAAAAATGATTGTGTAATCCATTTCCCGTTTGTCTCTGCAAAATTCAGAGGAAGGTCTCAACGTTTGTAGACATACCACCTCCTCTTACTTGGTAGAAAGGGCAGACGTTTGGGCTTTATAGACCTGAGTTGAAATCTGGCTGGCCTCTTGCTACCTGTAGAACCTTGGGCAAATTGCTTAATCTCTTGAAGTCTCAGTTTCCTTCTTAGTAAAATGAGGAAATAAGAACTTTTCAAAAGGGCTGTGAGAGTTAAGAATATGGTTTATATAAAATGCCAACAATGCCTGACATGTAATAAGCACCCGATAAATATTCCCTATTGGCACAGGGCTTACTGGTTTTCAAATGATTCCATTGCGCTTTATCTCATGGGAATAAATCAAGGAGGTGAAAGGCATATACCTGAATTGGCTTTCCATTAACTTGCCCCCCTTCCCTCCAAAAAAGACTTTAAATTCTCTTGGAGTCACAGCCACAGCTGACTTAGCAAAGATCTTATTTAATTATGATGTGTATCTGTTTTCTCCTCTGCTCTGATTTCTGTTTATTCATCTTGTTAGATTCCTTATAGACTGAGTCCCTTTAACTATCTTTCTTAACTTACAGATCTTTTCCTCATGCTCTTTTAGCTTTGAGTGATTACTTTAGTGAGCAATGATTAAGGGCTGAGGGATTGATGCCAATACTATAGGAAAAGAAAACAAAAACGTTGATAGTTTTAATAATAATAGGTAACACTAATGAATCTGTGCCCAGCTTGTAATTGAAGTTTTTTATATGAAATCATAATTAATGCTTCCTGTAAGGTAGCTATGAGTACTTTGTATATTGCAGATGAAAGAATTCAGTCTAGAAAGGTAAGTAATTCACCCGAGGCAACATACTTAGTAAATGCTCACAAGCACTGTTTCTGGAATTTGAATGCAGAGTGGTTTAACTTCTAAATAGCTTGTTTTTCCCTCACTGAATTCTGTTGTACAGAGAAGTCTGAGTTCAAAACAGGGAGGTTATATTCCTGGCTGAGGAGTGCTGGGGGAACACTGTTTGAGTAGATGAATTGTGGAAACTAAAAATAACAGGGTGTACTGTTGCCTTTGTGTATCGTTGAAGCTCCCTTGTCTGGGGGACTTTAAAATATAAGCATTGTTGCTGCTCTTGATTCCTGCCAGGGAGTGTCCAGACCTGGAAGCCTGTCCTTTGTGTAATGTCCATATGTAACCTCAGAGTTTGTGCTCATGTGGGCCCCTCTCTGCATCCACGCTGGAGAAGAAGACAGGGTGAAAATGGAAACTAGAAAAACAAATGGGCTGCACCTTCCTGTCCGAACGCCGCATCATTTTCCTCGCCCCTGACAACTTTCTAAACAAGTTGGCCTGGTGAATAAATCCAGGGGCCCTCTGCATTGTTTGGAACAGGATCCTTTGTGCATGGGTGGCTTTGCTGCCAGTTTTCCCTTTAAAAGTATTTCCTAAGGTAAACGTTAAGTATTAGGTGACAGCTATCAGTCAAAATTTTTACTCTGAATGATGAGGCTGACTTGGTTGGACTGCATTCTTAAGTGTTAGTGGTCTTTCATGATTTAAAATCTGGTTGCTAAAATACAGGACATTTGGCAGATCTTAAAAGGATTAAAGTTTTTATTATACTGTTTATTTTTTTAAGTAGGCAATGGAGGCTAGTGCATACTTTTCTAATCTAGTTTCATGGTCCTTGCTATCAACCCCAAATAAAGTTGAACCAGACAGCATCTCTCAAAGGGTTAATACCCTGGAAGTTCACACTTAACAATTGGCATTATGTCCTCTGCGTTCTTGGGGCATTTTCTCACTGATGTCAAAAGACTTTGGTTTGTTATGCAAGACAGTGGCCCAGTAACTTTGCATATCACATTCTCTTAATCAGGAGGGAAATCCCTGCATGCTAATTAGGGAAGAAAAAAAGTAGTAGAAGTGGTTCTTTAGCTATGGATGAATGAAATGAGTGCATTTAGTTAAAAAATAAAGTACAACAAAACTCTTGCAAATGAGTGGGCATTCTGTTCAAATGGCTGCTTACCATATTTTTGTCATTTTGTGCATGTCTTATTACTGTTTGTTGATCACATTTTTTGGAAACACTTCAATATATTTATGTAGTTTGTTCTTCTATTTCTCTGACTGCTTTTGTTACCGATTACCGGTGGAGAAGCCACTCCAAACTTCATGACTAAAAATAACAACAGTTTATTATGAAGAATTTCCGAGTTGATGTGCAGCTGGGTGTTTCTGCTCCGTGGGGGTGTTGGCAGGTCGTTGTGTCCAGCCGGTGTCAAGGCTGGGCAGGGAGGTCCAAGAAGTCTTTTCCCACATGTCTGGTACCTCAGCGCTTCTTGTCGTGGCCTCTTTACCTGACTAGCGTAGGGCTCCCGATAGCACAGTGCTTTCCGGATACTTGACTGTCCTCAGGTATCTTCCAGGAGAGAGAAAGCAGATGCTGCCAGGTTAAAGCATGTAAATCCCAGATCATTATTCCCACCCTATCCTATTGGTCACAGGAAGTTACGGACTCAAGTTCAGATTCAAGGGGAAGGGAAATAGACCCCATCTCTTGATGGATGGAGAGGTATGCACCTAAAGGACCAGAAGGAATTGATGGCCAAATGTAGATAGATAGAGAGGAGTGGTAAGGGCAGTATCTTGTCCTGGTCAGAATGCGAAAGACAGGCAAGTTTCATGCCACTTCCTGTTTAGGGTTCTGTGTGGAGAATGTCACATAGAGTGACCTAATGACAATTTGGAAAGGGTGCACGACAGAACGGTAAGGTCAGGTGGAAAGAGGCCTCAGGTGCACTCACAGTCCTCTGTCAGCTCCTGTGTGGTGGCAGAAGAGCCAGAGGTTTTAGAATTCCTTCGGTGGAGGACTTAAAAGGTAACTGAGTTAAGAGGCAGTGGATTTAATCCAGGAACTGGGCTCAGCATGAGACCCAGAGGTGGCGGTCTCACCCTACCAGAGACCAGCCAGTGGCAGCCCAAGGCCCTGACCAGAAGCTGTGGATGTCAGCAGCAGATGCCCAAGGAACTGTCCATGGCCGGAGATCTAGCCAGTCTCATTTCTGTGGTCTCCAGGCCCGGCAGCAGCCCAGACCAGCGGCTTTGCTGTAGCAGGCAGCCAGGATCCAGAGGACACTGTTGGTTTTTGTTCTCCATCTCCTGTGTCACATAATAATGGAGACATAGCCCCTCTCTCCATGCACCTAGTGATTATCTTGGAGAAAAAGCGGGAAGAGGATGAGAATCATGCTGCCTACAATGACTGTACCTAAAAGAGTATTTAATTTATTGTATTGGACTAAATATTTGCCAGATATATCTATAGTTAAGTCTCCCTCCTTCTGGTAGTCTGAATAGTGGGCTCCCAGACATGTTCATGTCCTAATCCTCAGAACCTCTGAATATGTTATCTTATGTGGCCGAAGGGACTTGGCAGCTGTGATTGAGTTGAGCATCTTGAGTTGGGTAGATTATCCTCATTATCAGAGTGGGCCCAGTGTAATCTTGGGGTCCGTATGGAAGGGAGATAGGATACAAAATTAGAGAAAGGAGACGTGATGACGGAGCTGGATGTTGGCGTGACACACTTTGAAGGCAGAGCAGGGGCACGGGCTAAGGAATGCAGGTGGCCTCCAAATGCTGGACCAGGCAGGGAAGGTTCCTGTGAAGAGACAGAGACAGAGACAGAGTGCGGCCCTCATGAGCCCTTGATAATAGACTTCTGACCTTCAGAGCTCTAACAGAGTGAATCTGTGTTGTCATAAACCACTAAACGTCAGGTGGCCGTTTGTCTAGCAGCAATAGGAAACATTCACCCTCCCACACCCAGTCAGAGTCCCTTAGAAACATTGAAACTCAATTTCTTTGTTCTTGCGAGTGCAAAATAAAGCTAAAATTACCTTTATTCTTTTCCATTTATTCTCCCAGTAAGATATTATTTCTGTCTATTTGATAAATAAGAACACTGAGGCGTAGGGAGTGAAGTTCAGTAAATTTGTCCAGGTTGAGTGGGTTAATGATTAAACCAGGATTAGAGCTCATTTCTTTCAGAGCCATAGAAAAGCCCTCTGATCATGCAAGAGCATGGTCTTGTATCAAAATATATCAAGTAGCATGTATCAAATAGAAATGTATATTCAGAGTAAGCTTTGAGGGTCTCTGAATCCTCTCTTAAAAATCCTATATTGTAGCAAGTTACTGACATGATGCCTCCTAGAAATAATATGAAAATGGTGGCATCTACGTGACTAAGTGAGCCACCTTGTCATCCTTACTTTTGAAGACTTTCACTGACTCCTTCAGAAATAACCAGTTTACTCTTAATGGTACAGTCAGTCTTCACAGGTCCAGTTGTAATTTTCCTTGGTTGGAAAGGTCATGGAGCCACAAGAAAATCTCTTCAAATTCTGTTTTCCTACTTAAAAAAAATTCTAATTTCTAAATTAGGATGCCAGGAATCCTCGCTTCATCTCTAGAGTGACGTTGGTGGTCAGGTTTGAGCTGCTTGTTTCCTCACCGAGATCTGCATGCCTGGACGCCAGGCTTGCTCCCCTGTTGCGTTTCCCCACCTGTGTGGTACCACCGAACGGTTGCCTGAATGTGGGCATCCTCCAGTTTGCTTTTCTTCAAGCTTTTCTGGCTTAGGGAGGGTGGGCAGTTGCCCCCACTGGTGGATTGGGATCGTAGGTTTCCCCGGGGCCTGCTCATGCATCTGGGCCATTCAGAAACACTATCCATATGCTGGGGACAGCTCGTGTTAAGAATAATCTTTGTGAGCCAGTTAATACGGCGAGAGATTTTTTCCTAACATTGTCATTGTGCTATTTGCAGCACAAGTTCCAACAAAACAGCTTTTCCATTTTATCATCGGGATTATGGAGGCAGCATGTAAAGTAATTAAAATAATGGCGCCAGGGCAATCTGTGTGAGAGATGCTGTCAGAACTGGAAGTGGAATTCAGGCGTTTCTACATTTCTGGGCACGAGCTGTGGTCATGGTTGGGGAACTTTAATATGTGTTTCAGGGCTTTGTTTGGGGAGGACAGGAAATTCAGATCTGGTCACTATCCAGGTCGATATTGGACATGTGCAGCTGGTAGGAAAAAATCCATTAAGGAGATAGAAAGTGGAAAATTAGGGTAAAAATACATGGTTTCTGTCTGGTCTTCTATACTGCATATCTGAAAAGTGAATTCTTTAATCTAAGAATGAAATCCACATCCAGAGTCCTGTAGGTGACATGTCAGTTACTGTCACGGGGCTGGGCTCTTTATTTATGCTCTTTGTTATTTCTGAATGTGAGCCTGACTTAAACATCTTCTTTTAAGAGGGATTTCCAGAAGGGTTACGGTAGCCACATCCATGCTTTAGAATAAAAGTAAATCCGTTTCTCGCTGAAAAACAATAAACAACAACCCCCCCTCCCCCTAGTTTGCGTCTATGAAAATTATCTTCGCATGTCTAGACAGTAGGGCTGATCAGTTGCTTTTCATAAGGAAGTGATACAGAAAAAGTATTCTTCTCCCCAGAAACCTTGTAAGGTCCTGTGTGACCCCAGTGACCTCTCACTCAAGTAGTGTAACAGGAGCCAGGAGTGTGCACAGAGCCCGCGCCTGATGACTGATGTTAGAAATCAATCCCGGCATGATGGAACTTTCCTGTTTTTAACTAGCAGCCTCTCAAGGACTCCTGCTGATTGTCCTCCAGATTGAGGGTGAAAAAATGTCAGAGCCGGTGTGAGGAGTGTCACGGATGCATTGTTAGGTTTGCATCCAGATGGCATTTATAGCAAACCAAAAGGAAACTCTGTAATGTCATTACATTAAGTAAAGGAATGAAGAATTAAAGCCTAATTTTACAGGTGCAAATTGCATAGAAGGGTCAAAAGGGAACATTTCTTGGCTATTTGCTTTAGCTAGATATTGTACTTGGGGAATTGGGCTTCACAATAATGAGAAAAGGGCTTTGTTTTTCCTTTATAAAGGGGCCAGAATGGCCTTATGCATGCTAGTTAGAAGTTATCTGTGTGTTTCTCTTTATTTTCCATATAAGTTGTATTTTTCCCTCTTGTTCTCCTGGACATTTTCTTCAGTGTTTATGAGTTAATCATTAAAGCCATCCCAGAAAGCTGTTCTTGGGTCTTCAGCTGTTGTTGGATGGAGTTGAGAAATTTTCGCTTTCACAGTGGCCCAGGGTGAGTTGTCACACGTGGTTAAGTCTGAACCCCGCAGTGACCACAGGATTATCATACCCACACCCAGTTCATTGTGCACGGAGTTTGTTGCCAAAATATTTTCTACCTGGGGTATGAGAGAATGCTGGGCCACTCACCATATTATTGTAGGAGAACCAATGCCCGAAACAGCTATGGGTTTGTTCACACAGCTGTGGAACAAACCACATCTGAAGCCTATTCGAGTGTGTTATTGACCCTTGTCAGGGACATACTGAAATTGTAGCCCATTTCATGTCATGGGGAGGAAGTGGCTCATTTAACAGAGACACAGCCTCCTACATCCAGCTCTTCTCAGATAGAAGGACCTGGGTTCAGAGTGGTTAAGCAACCTGCTCAGGTCACATAATCAGGTGAGTGGTCGAGCGAGAGGTTTTGGGGTCTGTCTTGACTCCAATGCCCATGTTCTTTATTGCAGGGCTTCTCAGACTTCTGTGGAGAAGGATGAATTTTTTGCTTTGTTTTTAAAGTTTCCAATCCATGGCAATTGTCTACACATTGTATTACACATGGGAATACTGGCCATACCCAGTTCGTACACAACTTGCATTACCTGCAGCTCACCCAGGCCCGCTGGCCAACGTGTTTCTAAATGCTGATTCTCAGTTCCTGTAATTTATGATGCTGTGGGCTGGAAATGACCAATTCACAGATCACACTTTGAGTAGTGCTGCTTTGGTGTAAGGCCAGGGGAACACGGCAGGGAAAGGCCAGGCTGGCTAAAGAGAAGCATTGGGAGTAAAGCTGAAAGTGTGGGAGGTTGACCCTTCCACTGGCAGGTGGGGTTGTTTCCCTTATTCTCCCGCAGGTCACGCTCTCAAGTCAGATAGGAAATCGTGGCAACTTCCTCTGCAGGAGAAACCCCATGTGATTTCTAATACCCAGGACAACATTTCAGCATGGGGGCAAGGTGGGGGGCAATTCAGAAGGGGAAAATATCAGAACACTGTTTCTTGCAGTAGTTGCTCCTAAAGTCCTGTGCAACTTGTTCAACTCACGTATTGAGCACTTCCTGTATGCTAGGCATCTTGGTAGATGCTTTGCGATTGAGGTAGTATTTCTATACCATGTTGTTTACTGCTGCTGGAGGAAGGGAAGAAGCAAGAAGACACTTTAAAAAATATAGTTAAATAAACTTTAGTATTAATTTTATTATTAATTGGTCCAATATAATTAACAGTTTTAACAAAAACAATGTGGTGATTGCTGGGTTGGGGGGAGGGGGATAGGTGGAGGTGGAAGAGGGTATGGGGGATAAATGGTAATGGAAGAAGTGCAATTAAAAAAAAAGTTTAATGCGCTAATTATGTTCTTTATAAGTGATGAAAATAGTATTTGTAGTAGTAAATTTATTTTTTAAAGGTATCAATCAGGAAACTAACATCTGACTAGAACAGTATTTCCAAGGGGAAAAAGTCACATCTTGCTGGAATATTTTTGACTTCAACACTTTCCTCGAGAATAAAACCTGTCAGACAGAAGTGTGAAAACTGCCTGTACTTAGCAGAATAATTTATGTGAGCCAGTACTGGTTAAATGATGCGATGTGGTGCCATTTGGGTTGCTTTAGCCCACAACATTATTAAACAATCTCCTAAAATTTTAGTCTCTACCAAATGAAGAAAAAGTAAGACTACCTATGGTAACATGGGCAGATCTAATTCTACAGTGACTAAGTCTAAAAACAATTAATGAAGTTTTTAAAAGCCTTTATAATGATACTGAGTATGAAGTGGTAGAATAGTAGGTTTGATTTTAAGTCTTTGACTCTCACTGTTCACAGATTCTTTTCCCGTGTGTGAGATTTCCTTCCTACCTCACAGTTAGGCAGGGCATTTCCCTTGGTGCTGTGTGCGTAGGTGTGACTGGCTTCAATCCCTCTTCCCACCACTCTTTGTCCTGGAAAGTCAAGGACAACACAGATTGCTAGGTATTCTTGATTTAACTGATCTCTTGAATTGAAATTAATTTACTAGGAGAAAATATGGAAATGCATATCTGAATTATTATGGAAATCAATGAAAGTGAAATTTGTTTCTGTTTTAATGAAAAATGAAAATTGAACAGCCTCTTCATGAATAAAATGTTAGTAATATCTTAAGTAAAATCTAATTAACATATTTTTTTAAATACTGGTATTTTTTTTGATTCCTTGGCTCAGTGCTCTCTCTTGCTCTCTCTTTTTTTTGAGTTTCAATAGAAAAAGACTTAAAAAGTTAGGGTGTGCTGTGTCTCAGATCTGTTACTCTTTCCACTTTGATAAAGGTATCATTGTGCCTTGGTTTTAATATGAGGGAAGTGAAGGTGGGGGTGGAATTTCTATTAAATATTTGGGTATTTTCATCCTCCTCACCCCCAACATCTAAAATGTGCATGGTATTTGGAAAACAAATTATAAATAGGATCTGTCAAAGATATTTAAAAAATGCATATCTAAATGTTCAAGAGTTCTTATTTTTGAGTAGTGCTATTTTATTTAGGGGTTTGGTTGCTAAGGGGTTTGTATGTTATAATCTCTATTCTTCTTTTTCTTGAGTTTTATTTTGACTTCCTCAAGGATGAACAACCTTTGATTAAAAAATTAATATTAAGTATCCATTTTGCTAATGTAAACTCATTTGCTAGTATAAACTTATAATACTGTATGCTGAAAATGTATTAATTTTACATTTTTGGAGGGACCTCTGTTAAGGAAATAGAAATAAATTAGAATCAGAGGTAGTTTTGCTTCATTGTCTCTCTTTGTCCCTAAACTCTTGAATTAGTGGGAACATGGAGACCATACATACATGAAATGAGAGGTGTGATTGCTTTGCAAAGATCTTAGTTTCAAAATAAAAGAGGACAGGTGGGTCAGAAACAGAACCCCCAAACAGCATTTTATAAAAGACACGAATTTGGCCACTTAAGGTCAGTGTCTGTATTTGCTAACTAACGTGTGCATGTTTAGCCTATTCCCCAGCACATACATGGCTTTCAATATATATTTGTGAAGTGAATGAGTGAAGGAAGAAACTGTGTAGGTAACCGACCAATTAACTAACCAACTTGAATGATGATAGTTGGGAACTTCATCTGCGTAGGTCACGATTGTGGGTCGAAATCACCTGTATTTTCCAAAGAAACTTTCTCTGTACTCATTTTGGTTGACTGTGTTGATGAAGGAAGAGACTCTCTAACACCCAGAAATCCAAATATAGCTTCTCACAAAAACACTCATGTTATAGTGATGCAATATGGAAATAATAACAGACTGAGTTTTAACCTTGTAAGTGGCACATACCTCCTTTCCCTCCTTCCTCTTATTATAGCATATGTAATTATGTCATTAGACATCAATAGTTTAAACACTAATTGCTGGAAAACTACCTCTTTGAATTTGAAGAAAGGAATTATGGAATAAATGAAAGAGGAAAACACGAATGTGTTGTGTTTGGTGATTCTTTTTGTGTAACTGTTTGTTTAGCAATTCAGGAAGTGCCTTAAATTTTGCCTGCCAATGTTTGATGCTAGATTTTTATCAAAGGAAGGGCCGTATTGGTTTTCATGTGTGTTTAGTTAGAGATTTGTTTAAATGGAAACATAAGCTAGCAAGCAACAGCCTCACTTTTGAGGGACGAGTTCTCTAATGAAAGCTTCGTATCTTGTGCTCCAATGTAAAGAGAAAAAATCATATTAGATGTCTTTTTCTTTATGCTCTGGAGAGTACATCAAACGCAGCCAACATTGTGAGTTCAGACCACCTGTGAGACGCCAAATTGCTTTTCCTGAATCTATGTTGAATTAAATAACAACATTTGATTATAGTATTTAAAGCAAATCAAGGACTGTGTAGATGAATCAGTGGATAAACACATTTAATAGTAGTATGGACCTTGCTCATATTGCAAATGGATTATTATCCAATGAAACCATGCTTCTTTCATGTAGTAAAGCTTTCCAGATTTCAGGAAGCCAAGGGCAGCTGTATTTTTTTGAAACCTCATACATGATCCCAAAGCACCATTTCCTAGGAGAAATGAAGATCTGTTAATGTACAGAAAGTAATTGCTTAAAGTATTTGTAAGCAATGGCTAAACTCTGTTCTGGAAACATCAGAAATACACCTGGTGGAGGTAAGCTCTCCTGCCAGATCAAAATGAATGTTTTTTATTAACCAAGGAGCAGTTTGGATGAGAAAGACTCATGGAGCAGGTGCTGCTGGGCTGCTAATTCCAGCGTGCAAAGGATGTGAGGAGATTTGTCTGGCCTCAGGGGTTGAGAACTATTAATATAAGCAATTCAGCAATTTCCTTGTACATTGCTTGCTTTGTCTTGAAGGATGTGCCTACAGAAAGCTCATTGACTCAAGGAAATGCTAGCTGACTAGACCTACTAAAGCTGTGATTAATAGAAAAGGCTGCATCTGCCAGAGACTACCCTGTAATCAGAGACAGGGCAGATATTTCTATCTGGACAGCAATTGTCAGTAGGACTGAAGGGAGTTGGAGTGTGTGCAGGAGATGGCTTGGAGACTAAGAGCTCTTTCAGTTCATGTGAGTATGAATCGTTTCCAAAACTTAGACAGACACGACACTCACTTAATTTGAGTTTAAGTTCTGGCAGATTTTCTTTGTATACAATTCTATTTGAGACTCCTAAAGAGCCACTGGGTGACACTTGGTGACTTTTTAGAAATATATATGTGTACACACATAGATATACATATATATATATATATATATATATATAGTTCTGTTGTTCAGGGCATAGCATTGATTTATTTTTGGAGTCCCGTTGAGAAGTGGCAATGATGACATTCAGTTATAGTTTCAGGGGAGAATACACATTGATGCATTTGGTTGGTGTCCGTCCAGTTCATACTTGTGCTGTGGTGCCTGCCTCATTTCCCGACACAATGGTGTCTGCCTGGTGATCTCTACCCTTCGTTAGAGCAGTCAACATATCACAGCAACCCTTCCCTCCTCAAATAACCCTGGGATCAGAGGAGCTACCACAGCCATAAACCCTCTCCAAGTACAACAACATGAGGTTCCATCTGCCCCAAGGAGGGGCGTCCCTAGAAACCTCAATGCCCTCAAGCCGGCCATTAGAGCAGTGGGATTTTCAGTGTTGCTCAACACTGGTGATGTGAGTATCTCTTAGGATAATCTTTCCTTCCTTGGTGGTTAGGGATATCATCCCCATAAAAGAGATCTTCTTGTGGACTGTATTTGCCTAACTCTGCCTATCCACAGTTTCCAATGTGATGACCAGACCACCAGACTGAGGTTAAAGTGCTGGGTGATTTACTGGAGATGTTGCCAACTTCTGGCTCAGAGAGTCTAGCTCAGTGACCGCTACGTGCTTCTGTGCATACAAACTGAGAGACTGTTCACCATTTCCCATTCTGTTAACTTGTAAGAAGCCAATGTGGATCTCAGGCCTCTGACTGGCCATCAGGTGATTGCCTGTGAAAGGTGAACTCATCCCATCCTGTGTTCCTTCCCCAAGGCAGGGTAGGTGGAAAAGGACAGCAGCCTCCTGACATGAGAGCCCCTGGAAGGCACCCACAAAGCCGGGAGGATGGAGGCACCTGTAGAATTTTTGTCCTTAATATTTTGGCAATAAAAATTGTGATTGAAGTATTCTCAGTATTTTTAAGGAAAACAGAAGGATTGTTACAATTAGTTCCTTCAATGAAATATTCAAGGACAGCATGAAAATATGTGACGATTTCCTTCTTCATTTTTGTTTGCTGACCTGTATCTTCCCACCATACTTTTTCAAAAGGAATTTATTTAGCTTAAAATGGAAATGAATTTTGCACCAATGACCTAAGGTCAGTGTTTCTCTGTGTTCTGGAGATGGCTAGCTGCTGACCTTTAGAGCTTGCTTTATTATCCATTGGTCTTGGCGGCACCTTTCTCTTCCGGGACGCATTCCCGGAATGGTTTGGTGAAACAAACAGTCTTTGGAGGGCTTTGGCTCTTTGTGGCTGAGATAAATATATATCAACTAAGAGTGGGTTTTATTCTCCTTGGTGAATGAAATCTTAGAGAATTGCAATTGTGGAAAGAATCAGAAGTTCAAAAATAATAGAATGAAGTGTCCCTAAAGTATTATGGTTTGAAACCTCAGTCCATTGAGTAATTGTTTTAAAATAGGTATTTCTTTTCCAAGGGTTTGAGGGTTGCTGCCAGACCGTTATCCAAGCTGAAGATGAGGGGAATAATTCTAAACTCAGGTTCAATTGGAACATAGTAGGCGTAAAAGTCGCCATTCTGTCTGTCATTACTTGTTTTTGTTTTGTTTTGTTTTGTTTTGTTTTTTATCTTCACCAGAGGACTTTTTTTCATTGCTTTTAGAGAGAGTAAAGGAGGGAGAGAGAGAGAAACATCAATTGATTTCCTCCTGTATGTGCCCCAACCAGAGATTGCATGTGTCAGAACTGGGGATAGGATCCACAACCCAGGCATGTACTCTGACTGGGAATCAAACCTGCAACCCTTTGGTTATGGGATGATGCTCCTACCAACTGAGCCACACTTGCCAGGGCTATCATTACTTGTTTGAAGCACAGATGGGATCTGTGAGATTTGGGCAGAACAGGGTGGGTGGTGCAGCCATGGTCTAGAGGATTCAGCCTAGTGTTCCCATTCTTGTTGCACTTTCGAAACCTCTGAGTCTATTAATGCCCCTAACAGTGTATGTTAAAGTAGATGAAAGACCAGATCCTTAGTCAGTAGGGAAGAGAACTTTATCCTAAGAGATTCCCAAATACACATAATTCCTGGAATCGTAAGTTTTAGAAGTCACTATTTAGAGAACAGCATGGGAATAGCTGGGATGAAGTGCGTTTTGAATGCTGATTGCTTTATTTTCATACCAGCTCGTGAGTTAATGTGCCGCACATCCTCCAACTTTCCTGGAATGGGGACCAAATGGAGAGATGTGCTGAGTAAGTGCTGGACGACAACACGAGCCCTGAGGCAATTAGCTGGAATTTAAAGGACTAAACCATGCGTTTATGATTAAACTAGTAAAAGCCTGTATATAAATCCGATTGGTAACACTTTATATAAAGACAAGTGATAAAACCCCTAATGCTTTCCTTGATCTTTCAAAGTTTCTTTAAAAATGGAAAGTGACTTCAGAAATTGAATTAGCCTGAGAGGAAAAGGAAGGATGACTTAAGGGTGTGCATGTGTGTGCGTGTTTCTGAATTAAAGATTCCGATGTGGACCGGTGTAATGAAAACATCAGAGGCAAATTTGAAGATTAAGTGAATTCATCGCGTTTCAAGGGAAGCAAGCATTGGGAGAGAGGGTCTTTGTAAGTTGGGGGTCTTTGTAAGTTGGGGCCTTTGTAAGTTGGGGTTCAGCACTGATTGCTGCTTCTTTAACAGGATCATCATTTGTGTCTACGTCTGGAAATAAGTAAGATGGGTTTTAGGCAGCAAATACTGTTTTTATTATTATTTCAGTGATGTCAATCCAAACTGGATGAGTATGATTCATGGAATCTTCAAGGAAAACCAAATATTCTTTTTTAATAAAGTAATGGAGTTGGGATTTGCACATCTGTTCTTAAAAATCTGTTTTTTATAATATGGAACATATGTTAATAGCTACATCTTTTATTAAACCAAGGGAAAGTTCTTGTCAAGTGGATTAATTCTAGAGCCTGGGAATGTGGGAAAACAGAGAAGAGCATATCGAGACCCATACCTACCTGTTTGTCTCGCCTCTTACCCATAGAGCAGTGGTTTTCCAACTGCTGGTTGTGACCCTTTTGTGGATAATAAAAGAAAGTAGGCTGTCACTAGCATTTGAAAAAATGAAATGGAGTAGAAGACACCAGCGAACACAGAACACAGTGAAAGGTAAGTACTGTTCTGTGGACTTTGTATCAGTGCCGTGTGCGTGTGTACACATGGGTGCAGGCAGTCAGGACACAGATGCATTTTTTTCTGTATTCTAGAGCTTCGGTTTGGGAGGCTGCTGTAGGTTTGGCTGGGCCAGAAAATCTCACCTGTGATTAGAGAGGTCAGGCTGATAGGCCCAGGCTTGCTGATGTCTGATTCAGAGGGCTTGAAGACTCAACCACAGCTTTTGAGTCTCTTATTCTGAAGCTACATTATACGTCAGCTGACTGTGCTGGTCGGCTCCCCCACAGATGAAGAGGTTCTCCCATTTGTCCTTGTGTTCCGTGCTGTTCGAGCTCTCTCTTTGGCCTGCACTGACCCAGGAACTATTAGATGCAATGTTTGAAATGTATAAAGCAGAAAAATTCATTAATTTTTAAATATCTTTTTGGTATCCTCTTTATAATTGATAAATGGCTCATATACCATACCATACAATTCATCCATTTAAAGGAGGCAAATTATGGTTTTTTAAGTATATTCACAGAGTTGGGCAAGCATGACCACCATAAACATTTCGTCACCCCAAAAGGAAATCCCATACTCTTTAGCTCGGGTCCCCCAGCCTTTGTTTCTCAGGCTGATGGTGCTGCCTCTGTAGAAACCTTGAGGGAAATGATTAATTTCCACATCTAGGCTAGCACAGTGGTCTTCAAACTTTTTCAATCATTTACCTATTCAGTAAAAAAAAAAGCTTTTGAGTATGTACTCCCACTTTATGTACATTGAAATACATTTATAAATTATATATGTCACTATTACAATATTATATTATCAAGCACACACAAATGAGTTAGGCATAAAGCAGAGAAGCTGATATTTTATCCTGTGAGTCATGTGATATTCCTCACCCCATTTTGAAGCCATCAGTTTAGCAATTCTAGGCCAGTCTGTCTAGGCTCAGATGACCCTTTAGCCTCCATTTCTGCCTCCCAGCATCCTCCTCCCTACTTCTCACGAACTCCGGGCAGCTTTCCTAGATGCTGGGTTTCTTCTCACGGTGCCAAAGCAGTGTCTTAGCTGGTCCCTGTGCCTCAAGAGCTCTTCCCCTTCACCTTTCTGGAGGACTCTTTCTAATTCACAAAGAGTCTGCCCAGTTTATCTCCTCTAATGGTCTTCCTTAATCTCCTAAGCAGTTAGGTGTCCCTACCTATACCTTCCCTTAACACCTGTACCTATTTATTACTAAATAAATTTATTTGCCTGTGTCTCATGCTAGGGTTAGAACTGTAGATTGCTTAACTTTTTTTGTTTACTATTTAAACAGTGTGGTGAAGAACATCTTTTGTACATGAATATACGCACTTTTCTACTTGTCTTGGGATAGATTCCTAGACTGCTGATGTCATTTTTTTTTTTTTTTTGGGTCATAGTTTAAAAAAACAGAAAAATAGGTTGGGATTAGGTTGTGGAGGACTTGAATATTGCATTGGTTGCCTCAGCATCAGAGGTTGCCTATCAGGATATTGATGATATCAGTTTTCTAGGGCTGTCGTAACAGAGTATTCCAAACTGAGTAACTTCAACAACAGGAATTTATTGTCTTACAGTCCTGGAGACAGGAGATCCAGAATCAGGGTGTTGTTCTGTTTGGTTCCATATGAGGGATTTGAGGCCCTCAACTCTTTTCTCTTCTAGGTCTTTGTCTTTGGCTGTGTTCATGGCATTCTTCTGCATGTGTGTCTGCGTTCGAATCTCCCCCTTCCGTGAGGGCACCAGTCATATTGGATCAGAATCCCACCCTGCTCCAATTTGGCCTCATCTTAACTAATTATATCTGCAGTGGACTTAATTCTGAAAAAGGTCATATTCTGAGGTTCTGGAGGCTAGAACTTCAACATATGAATTTTGGAGGGAACAATTTAACTCATAATATTGAGTGATACAAAACTGAATTTGTATTTTATATAGGGAAATTTGATATATTTATAATGTTGAATTTTTCTAATGAGAGATAAGATATATTTTTCTTTTTATTTAAGACCTCTTTATACCTATTTCATCAAATTTTATAGATTTATTAGATTTAGGGCACTTGGAAAATTACAGTATTTGGAAAATAACATCAGAGTAGGAATATTGGGTAAACTGTATTAGGGAAATTAGGAAGTTATAAGAATGGAGCAGAGTAACTGGCATATAGTTGGCACTTCTTAAATGTCTGTAGAACCCTGGCTGGTGTGGCTCAGTGGATCAAGTGCAGCTTGCGAACCATAGGGTCGCTGGTTCAATTCCCAGTCAGGACACATGCCTGGGTTGCAGTCCAGGTCCTGAATAGGGGTCATGAGAGAGGCAAGCACACATTGATGTTTCTCTCCCTCACTTTCTCCCTCCCTTCTCCTTTCTATAAAAATAAATAAATAAAATTAAAAAAAATAAATGTCTGTGGAGTAAATCTGTTTAATAACTAGAGGCAGAAAATTTAATTTTGCAAAGTAGAAGTTGTAACAGATATTGCTGTAAAATTTGGGGGTACTGACATTTAAATTAGTCTAAAATTGTTCTTTTTCAGGATGGAGTGGATTTTAAACACAGTAATTCACTTAGTGTGTATAACTTATCACAGAGGAAGTATAGAAACTGAAATACTATTATGAGAAAAGAGTTTGTGTAAGATAAACTCATTACTATGAAGGTCTCCTTTTCCTCTTATTATAGTCTTCAGAAATATAGATGATTGAAAATTATTCACATTACATAAAAAATTGGAAATACCCTCAAAGGGGTAAGTAATTACTTTAAAACATTTATTTTTATGATAAAAAGAAAACTCACAGAGTCTACCTCCTGCTATATCCTATTGCATTTCTAACTCTTGGGCGATTTTCCTTCTCCTTGGTCCTCCTTCCCCAGGTGAGGGCTGGCTCAGGAGTATTTGAGGATGGGCCCAGTGTGTCAACACTCAACATTTCATCTCAACTCTTAGAGATGAAAGCAGAAATATTTTAAGTTTTGAAACCATGGGAAGCCTTTGCAATTCACAACCTGCGGTTCCTCATTTCAAAGAGTTGCTTGATGTTCCTGTCTTATTACACTGCTCAGCTCAAACTTCTACCTTTGGGGTGGTGCTCCGTATTCAGCTACTGCACCCACCTTTTGGGAAGTCTCTGCTGGCATAAGGCCTGTTTCTGAAGGGAGGCTGAACTTGTCACTTGGCTTCCTCATTAGCCCGAGGACAAGCTTTCTGGATGAAGTCCTTTCTTCTCAGGATCAAACAACCCAGCCCCTGTTTGGTGCTTCCTCTGGGCTCAAGCTCTAGTCCTCAGAAGCTCCCTGCCCCCCAAGAATTGAAGAAAAAGCAAAAGCATACTTCTGCTACTATGGCAACCACTGCCTGCCACATCTTAGCTTCCTTTTGAAGTTGTTTTCCTAGTTGTGAGGGTGAATTTATATAGTTATCCAATAGCTGAGTTAAATGCATATAACTGTCCTAATCCTCATTGAGGGCTAGACCTTGCATCCTTTCAGAACCCCTTATTATAGCTGTTTGGTGCCTGGATCTCTCCCCTGCAGATACCTGGACTATCCCTTGCCAAAGGCTACTACAGCATTTCATTCTCTAGACCTGCAAATCCCTGTGTGTGAGGTGGCACATCAGCTTGTTATGTACTCTCAGTATGAAAATGATCTTCTGGCAAACTTGTGGATGACAAATTGGCTGTAAATCTAAAATAAGGTGGTCTCTTCAAAAGTACGGACTCAACAACATGGGATAGCTCACTTTGGGCCATTGTGAAAGTGAAAATTCTTTACTTGTCCTAGCAATGGTTGACCCACAAACAGCTGTCCAGGGCTGCCTTAATTTCTACCACCTGTACAGTGGTGTTGTCCAGAAGATCATGGGACAACACAGAATTGCATGCAGGCAATGAAGGAGAGCACACAAATGGGTCCTAATGACACGATTAGGGATTGGAGGTCACTTCTTTTGGGTGATTATCGAAGCAAGAGTCCTAAAGTCTTTGAGGTCACATGATTCCCAAATCTCTTTTTTTACCTTTTGTATCAAGTAGACTTCTTGCTCCACTATAAATACCTCCAGGGTCTGGAAAGTCCCTTTTTTTAGGGACCCCACTCTGTCTTGGGCAGTCTTCTACTTAGACATCTCTTTCTTATTGAGACTGCCTTTCTGAGGTCTGTCATGGTGTCAGCTTGAATTTCCTGGGCAGTATGCAAACATTTGCATTGTTGTTGTGCGGCTGGAAGAGATGATAGAAAGGAATGATGTGTGCATGCAAGGCATAGGGATGAGCAGCTAAGTAATGCTCAGATGAAATGTTGACTTTGTCAACTTGCTCAACAGACCTTTGCGGACTGGATAACTTGCGGGGCATCCTGCTGGATACTGAGGACCTAGCAATTGGTATTGCCGACTTCAAGAGATTCTAGTCTGTTCAGGGAAGGAAATATATATAATACACGATGGGGCAAAAGTTGGTTTACAGTTGTTCAAATGAAAAGTAATACACTAAATAATAAAAATAATATAGGAAATAACTGTGTTTCGTGTACTCACAACTGAAACCTACTTCCGTCCCACCTTGTGTAGATATGAAACTTGCTCTGTACCCCTCACCAAGTCCATCCTCTATCCATATTTAGAAGCAACCACTGGCCTGATTTTGATTGTTATCATTCCCATGTATGCTTTTATATTTTTACCACATAAGTATATATCCATAAACTATGTTTAATATGGTTCTGCATATTTTTGAATTTTATGGAAATAGTAACACACTAATCAGTAACTTACTTTCTTTGCCTTTGACTTTTAGCCATGTAATTCTAGTGTACAATTTTTGCTACTGTGTTTTATTGTATGAAAATTCCATTATTTATGTATGCCATCTGTTAATAAATCCTTAGTGCATTTCAGTTTTTTGCTGTAGCAAACCTTGATGGCTTGAACAGTTTTGCACGTGGTCCTGCTCAAGAGTTTCTCTAGGTCCATTTATGTACTTGTTGAGTCATATGATCTGTGTTATCCTCAGCCTTTCCAAATTTTGATCAATTAGTTGCCCTTCAAAGTGATATGCCAACTTTCTCTCCCACCAGTGTTGTGTTTGGGTTTCAGTTCCTTACATGCTCACTAACACTGGGTTATACTGTCTTTTTTGGTAGTTGCTTTTATGACATTCTCGTAACTCCCTGAAATGTTTTCTTCTTATCACACTTGTTTAATGTCTTTGCCAAGTTATAGACTCAAAGAGGCTGTGCCTGCTTATTCACCATTTCACTCTCAGGAGTTACTTCAATTCAACTCTTTCCTCCTCCTGTACCACAAGGCCAATTTAAGATGCCCTGTCTTCCACAAAGCCTTCCTTGATTCCTCAGAATCAGATGGCTCTTCCTTCTTCAGGGAATACTAATAAACGATAAAGCACATTATTTGTACCTATCACACTTCTGTTTGTACCCCTTTCATGTTTACCATTGCCTGCCATGTCTCACGCCTAAATGTGACCTTTTCTGTTGTACCCAACACACTAGTTGTTTTTTTCCTAAATTTTATTTATTGATTTTAGAGAGACAGAGAGAAAGGGAGAGAGATAAACATTGATTTATTGTTCCACATATTTATGCATTCATTAGTTGATTCTTGTATGCACTCTGACCAGGGATCGAACCTGCAACTTTGGTGTATCAGGACGATGCTCCAACCAACTGAGCTACCCAGCCAGCGCAGCAATAGACTAGCTAGTTCTTGAGGATAGAGAAGGTCTTGCTCATCTCTGCAGCACCTACAGTACATGTGCCTTTTGTGTTTTTGGTGCTTGGTACATATTTGTGCAGATACTTTAGTGTGTGGTGTGTTCTGGGGAATCATCACACCCTTTTCACTTAGTGATGTTCAGTGGGGTCACTGATAAAAGATATGCACTTATTGTAGGCTGTTGATCCACGGCCAGAAGGCGCTCTAGAAGGACTGTAGAAACAAGAGGGCTTTTCACCCCACACCTGACCGAGGGCCAGGGTTACCTTTCTCTTCATATTTGTCAGTAGGACAGGGAGAAAGGGTATCTCTTTAATTTACTTTGAACATTAGTTAAGTTGGAAGTGTTGCAAATAGTAGCACTCATATGTTTCCTTTTGTAAGATTTCTGTTTGTATCCTTTGCCCTTTTTTTCTTTTGAGATATTGTTTTATTGCTCATATGACCCTTTTCTCCATGAACAATATTAATACTCTTTCATGCTGCCAATTTTTCATATACAGCTTGTTTCTTAGACTGAATTTCCTGCCTGAGCGCCTCCACTGATATTGTTTCTCTGGAAGGCTGTTTCTTCCTTTTTCCACCTTTCTCTGCCTCTTCCACTCTTCTCTCCTTGCCCCACCCCCTCTGACACTTTTAACCTGGCCAACTCCTACTCATCCTTCATAGTGAAGTTCAATTACTGCTGCCTTGGGAGTGCCTGCCCTATCCTGCCCCCACCTCATGTAAACCAACCCTCCCCCCATTACCCTCTTCTACAATTGCCTTCACGCTCCCTTCATGGCCCTCAGCACCATTTGCAATCACATGCACGTTTCATGTCTTTCTCCACCACCGCCATGTAGACCTTGCCTTCCAGGGCAGGGTTAGAATCTGTATGGTAAATGAGGGAGTGAGTCAATTAAACAGCCAAGCGCTTCTCTTTGATCACTATTTTATTAAATCAAACTAAAATTTAATTTGTATTTCATTAGTTGGTTTAAAGACTTTCATTCTAAAAAAATTTATATTTGCCAAATGGAAATTAATAAAAATGGAGCTATTTCAAATGGTTGGATGACCGAGACAGAGAGAGAATGTGTATCTGTGAGCAAAACGGCTGCACATTTGGGAATAGGTGTGGCCAGCTGGCTGCCCCATGCCAAGGATGCCATACCCCTCCTGGTTTGTTTGCCCACGTGGGCTCTGGAGAAATCTGCGGCACCCGAACAGTCCTCGGACTGTGTGTCACAAGGTGGTGTCTCTAGTGGCTGTGCACATTTTACAGCTCTTTCTAAAAGATAAGGTAGAGACGTCAGCTATGCGAGGCACATCAGCGTTCACAGCGGGCTATTTTCTAGAGAGTACTTGTGAATCTGATCTGATTATTAGGCTATTTTCTCACAGGGTAGGTGTGTATTAAGGGCAATTTCATGCTCGTGGTGTGAAAACGAGGGATGGAAATCCTGACCCTCTCTGATTCTGCATCAAATGTTTCATAGTACAGAAATGGATCCCCTAGGGTGTTACAGCTGGTGTGTAAACATGCATGGGTGTTCACATGTGTGTGTGCATGCATGAGCACATGTGTGGGCAAATTTAATGCAAACCTGCTACTTTGGCTGGTTAGTTGGAGTTATTGACATGAATACTATGGATACAGCCCTGACATGTACTGTATTACTCTGGGGGTTTCATTGTTGTAAATATTTATGTGTAGTTTCCTTCCTAGAACAAATTTTCCCAGATTAGCAGGAAAACACAATAGCTGACTATTCTGCATGATGAAGAAAGGGGAGGCTGTTATCAATTATAGTGTTTAAAAGTGTGGCTTTAGATAAAAGGATGACTTGTTATGTAATGTATCAGACAATATTGTGAGACAATTCTGGTTGACCACATCTGGGTGTGTTCCCTTGACCTTATAAAAAGAGGAGTGAGCCAGGAGCAATGAGGTTGGAAGCAGTCCTTGGGGCAGAGCGGTGGGGCTGGAGTGCACAGAGTGGAGAGCGACTCTGCTCGGATTGGTCCTTACAACCGAGAGAGGTATTTGTGAGGACACGGCTTTCGTCCAGCTGTGTGCAAGGTCACGGCACGTGATCCTCAGTTGTTTCTTCCAGTCAGCTTCTAAGAATGTGGCTTAAACTCTCAGCTATTCCCAGGCAGTTGGCATCATGTATTTAGGTTTTTTTTAAAGATTTATTTCATACAATGTCTAAAATGAATTTTTAAAAACAGCCATACTATAAATGAGCTAATGAGGACTTTTGCATTTGGTTGCTGTGACTCAGCACACAGATACGTTTAATGCTCTGAGTTTGGTGAATTACTGCTGGGGTTAGTTTATAATACCAAGAGTTTCGTCAATCGTTTTGGCTACATTTACCTGTTACTCAGAAGGAACTCCTCAGCTTCAGACAAGGAATCCAATGGTAGCACTGCCTGACTGGGCCCTAAAATGTTGAAATGCCTTGTTCCTTTACACTTACTCGTATCAGACTTATCCAGTTAGTGAGTTCCTATTTTAATATTTCTTTATTTCTCACTTTATTTTGATACTAGACCCAAGACACCAGCTTTTATTCTTTCTTTTTTTGCTTTCATGGGCTCTTACAATATTGTGAAACAACTAAATCAATATCTTTTATTATGATAATAGTGATTTTTGTCCATGAGAATATTTGGTGTGGGGGAGTTTATAAAACTTAGGACTTGGTAGGGGTAAGACCAGTATTGGCCACGTTTTGAAACATGGTTTTTTACCCACTCATCTACTGATGGGCACCTGGGCTGTGTCCAGATCTTGGTTATTGTAAATAGTGCTGCAGTGACCGTAAGGGTGCATACATTTTTTCAAATTAGTGTTTTGGGTTTCTTTGAGTGTATATCCAGACGTGGAATCAGTGGGTCATAAGGCAGCTCTGTTTTTTAATTTTTGAGGACACTCCATACTGATTTCCACAGTGGCTGCACCACTATGAGAAAATGAATGATCCAATTGGATTCTCTGCTGTTGTAGTTTTTAGAAATATGTACTGTTTTTAAGTGTACTTTCTTATTTCTCTTGTTATGTTTATTTGATTTTTTTTTGTGTGTGTGTGTGTGATGTTTTCTTGGCCAAAAGAGCAACGGCAAATTCTCAGGTACAGCAGGTGATATGCCTTGTCTTAAGCTATTAATTAGACAAATAGTTTTAGCTAATGTTAGCTAAAATTAGGCTTATTATCAGACTGTGATAGCTTTAAAACTATGCTGCATGTCTTAGACCATCTTCTTAAACCAGGGTTGCAGTTCTTAGGGAGGTACACCCAGGCAGAGGCAGGCAGAAGATACTGCTTTCATCAGTGACCTGTGCGGCATGGCGCACCCGCTGCTCTAGTTACTGTGCCTGCCTAACAAATTACCCCAAAGCTCAGTGGCTGAAAACAATGCCTGGATTTATTTCACTCACAAATCTGCAATTTGGATAGAACTTGCAGAGATAGCCTGTGAGAGAGCTTGTTCCTGCTCCATTCAGTGTTGGCTGTCTCAGCTCAGAGGCTGGGGGCTGGAACTGTCTGAAGCTCACTCGTTTGCATGTCTCATGGTTGATGCTGGAGGTCAGCTGAGACCTTAGCTGAGACTTTCACCACAGGGTGACATGTGGCCTCTCCATGTGGCTAGGGCTTCCTCACAATATGGGACTGGGTTTCAAGGGCAAGGATAATGTTATGTGACTATGTGAGAAGAGGAGGCTACCCAGCACTCTGTCACCAATGCTAAGACCATCAGAGCTAGAAGAGACAAAGGGAAAGAAACTGGGCATCACAAACCAAAATACCCCACATCCATGCATTGGTTAGATATAAAGAAATTGCATATGTGTTCTCTCCAATAGGCATCATGCAACAACTCTATTGGATTTATTGGACACATAGCTCTCAACTTAGACAAGTTTTCTGAAATATTTTAACCTCTTAATTGTCAATTAAGTTTATCTTGCTTTCATAGTCTTATTGACCTTATTCTGCTTGTAACCACTTTGATTATCTTTTTTTATAAGTGCAGACTATTCGTTTGCTGGAGGCCAGAATGAGACCCAGTGGGAGATTACAGATTTGAGATGATCAGTTCTGCGACTTAGGGAATTATGTGCATTTTAACCAGGTCCATCGTACCACTGGTTTGAAAGGCGATGTTATATTAATGAGAACTGACATTTATTGGGCACCTCATACGTTGCAGGCACTGGATGAAGTGTTATATCACTTCATCCAGTGATATGTTAGAGTTATATCAGTGAAGAGTTATATCAGTGAATTCAACAAATATTTGCAGATCATCTGAGTGATTTCTGAAAGTCACTTAGATGCTAGTGGGGGAGTTTAAAAAATCTTAAAAACACCATCTTTTCCCTCAAGGACTTTACAATTTAGCAAAGATATTAAAATAAGAACACAACCAGGATATAAGCCAAACAATGGATGAACGCATGAGAAATTATGCAACGGTGAACTTCAGAGACAGGCCAGAGAACTATGTTTTGGAAACAGTAGGCAGTTAATAAGTATTTGTTATGCTGAAATTAAATCCAGTTTTGAGTCGGTCTTGAGAAGCATCTGAGTGATCGAATAGAGGTGGGAAAACACTAATCACATACGTGAGGGAAAGTGCAAATAGTCAATCTGGATATGGGTCAGGACAAAGTAGGGCCATGACTGGAAAGGCGAGTGAGTTGTAGTCAGATTGCTGAGAGCCTTTTCTGAAGATCAGACTGAGGAAGTTGAATTTATCCTCAAACAATGGGCAGTCATTAACAGTTTCTGAATAGTGGACTAGAGTGGAAGGAGTTTGCATGAACTTTGAGGCATGCTGAGTCACTGAGCTGCTGTTTAACCAGCATAAACTGCTCTCTAAGCCTCATTTTTCGCAGTTATAAAGTGGGGATAAAAATACTGGCCTCATAAGGTTTTGTAAGGAACAAAGAGGTATGATATGTAAAATGTCCAATGTAATTCTTAGCATGTGCAAGCTCTGTATAAAGGATGCTTTTGTAGTTTTATATCATATACTGTTTTGATGGTGAAGATGATGGTAATGGTGGCTTCATGGCAGCAATTTTCAGGGTGAGTTAGAGTTTCAGAGGAAATGCCAGTTAGGATAGGGTATTAGTTAGTTTTCAGGAAGGAAAACAAAAGCTATGTTAGGTATGTCAATGGGATTTAATAGAGGGAATTTAGTTACAGGGATTCTGTAAGAGCTAAGAAGCCAAATGGGACACCCCAGAAATTAACAATGGCAGGCAGCTACCACTCTCCTCTTGAGCTGAAGGCACATGGGGAGAAGATACTGCCACCTGAGCCCAGAGATGAAGGCCACTCTGGAGGACTGTCACTGTGGCGGGTGGGGTTGACCTGTGCAAGCTGTAGCTATGGAGAGGAGGTAGTTACTCTTGGAGGTGCCACCTAAGGCAAAGCCCCCTGGCTGTTCCACTCCTCCTGCCCTGGTCTTCGCTGCAGCTTCTTGCTGATTGAACTTACCAGGAAGTCAGTTGTCAGGAGAGCCTGGGAACCTGAAGTCTCCTGCGAGATAAAGCTGATAGGGGGTGTGGGCAATAGGGGGTGGATCTGAGAGCAAACAAATGACTGGTACAGATGCCATTACACGTGGCTTTCTCTGTTGCTGTCCAATACGGTAGCCACTGGCCATATGGACAATAGCTCTTTAAGTTAAAATTTAAAATCAGTGTCTGAGTTACACTGGCTGTATTTCAACTGCTCAGTGGTCACATGAACATCTCCGTCATTGCAGAAAGTTCTGTGGGACAGTGCTGGTCTGTAAGCTGTCACGGAGGATATGTTGGGGTGGTGCAAATGGAAAGGTAGATTCAGACTTGAGAGGCAGTGAAGGAGATGAGCAGACCTTATAAAATTATGGGAGGGGGGAGGGGGTGAACTAAAGAGAAGACAGTACGGAAGTTTGTTTCTACGGCAAATGCATTGCTAGTAGTTTTAGAAACAACAGGGAAACCAGGAGAAGAACTTGCTTTGGGAGGGGAGGTACTAAGTTTGTTTTGGGACCTGGCAGGTTTGAGGATCCAGCAAAGCCATATGTGTGAAGCCACCTAGGCAGTTGTGTCTTTGGATGTGGTTACAAATTGGGCTAGAAATATAAATTTGAGATTTGCTCCCATAGAAGTGATAGTTGAACTTTTGGGAAGAGAGCCGCCACTAAGGATTTGGCACTCTGTTTAAGGATATAGGTGCAGACAGTGTGGACCCTGTGGTCCATGCCTTGGCAGATCAGAAGATAGTGTTTCCACCTGCAATTGTCAATCATGCAGCCCAGATGCGTAGGACGGTCATCAAAGCTAAAGAGAAGTGACGTTAGGAAAGTGGGGCGATTGGAGATCTTGATGGAAATGAAAAGTTGATACATTAGGTAGGTGTGAGGTAGTGTCAAGAGTGAAATGACAGCAGGAGCAGATGCTGCCATTAGGAAGCCTTCTGAGTTCAGGATCATTCAGGAGATGCTGCAGGGTGGGTTGCAGATGAGGCTCGAGGTGAGGCAGGCATGGAATAGAGGAAAAGAGATGTGAAGAACCAGGTCTCTGTAGAAGTTGACACTACTGTGGGTTTGTCCATTAGATAAATGTTTTTGAGCACTCACTGTGTGTCCAGCACTGTGGAGACACTGGGTACAGTGTGTTCGAGATACAGCCCTACCATGTCAAGGGATGTGTAGCCTAAACTAGACCAAGGATCTTCTGGGGAAGTGGAGCTCTTGTTTAAAACATGGGTGCTGTTCCTGTCCCTAGAGAGCCTGAGAGATGTGGGGGCTGGGGGACAGAGGGAGCGGGAGGTGGGCTGAGACAGTAGAATAGAGCAGAGGCAATGCCGGTCCTGAGGAGGGATTGTCACCAAACCATGCCCAAGCCACAAAGGAGGTCAAGAAGGAGGTAGGAAAGAGATGGGAGGCAGGCTCTTGACCTGTGTGGAGGCAGGAGAAATGCCCAAGGGGCAGGTTTTTGTTTCTGGAGGAGTTTATAGAACTAGACAGGCCTAAAATCCCATGCATCATTTTTCTCCCCATACCTTTCAGCTAATATATAATGAAGTTACATATTTTAGTCTACACGGTGGATGTAGGGTGACTTGACCATGGCCTTCAAAAACTGAGATGGTTATCAACACTGTGGACTGATCATGACATTGTAGCTGTGAGCAGCGAGCTTGGTGCTCCTCCTAAAGCGGCTGCCAGTTTTGATGTCCTGTGCGCCCAGCCTGGTCGGATCCCTCCCACCATATACTGCCACTTAACTCAGTCCTGGGAATGAGCGACTTGCTTGGGTCACAAGTGCCTCTGTCCCCAACCCTCTCTTGGTTCATTTGTGTGCTGTTATAAGTGGCTGAGAAGGTGTGTCCTTTTGGCTTTTCCTCTTGTAGATAAGACTTTTATTTCAGTTTGTGACTGATGTTTAGAACCAAAGTGACATGCGTGGCGGCAAGGAAATGCCTGCTCAGATGAACTTCCTGCTGTCCTCAGCTCCCCTAGGGCCTGTGTGTGGCAGGCCTTGCACATCAGCCATTTGGACATTGCTGGTTCTTTCTGTTGTTGTTGTTTGTTTTCCAAACAAAAAGAGTCATTTCTGAGTGGCTCTTTTGTTCCTAATTCACTATTTGTTAATGACCAAGACATAATAATCTGGTTTGATTTTAGTTTTGTGGAAATAGTAATAGCAAACATTTATATAGTGGTTACCATATGCCAGGCTTTCTTCTAAACCCTAGCATCTCCTAAGCACTGCAAATTTGTTGAATCTTCACAACAAACATGAGGTAGACACTACTTACAAATGGGGAAACTGAGACAAAGAAGGTTTATGCATAACAGCTAGGAAGTGGATTGAACAGGTTTCAAACCCCAGGAGCCTCTCCACCACCTCTCTCGCCCTCGAGGCCTAGCAGCCCTGCGTGCAGTTTGCCTGGTCTCCTCTCTTTGCTTAAAATGACCAGAGAGACTTTGCCTCATTTGATGTATGGTTCTGTTGTGAGTTGCGCAATTTTTTTTTATTGTCTCTTGCTTAAAAAAGACACAGATGAAAAGCGTAAAAGAAAATTACAGATGGTGTTTGAGAAGCTGCGGGGCTGCGGTCCCTTTCATTGTGTTGGTACCGAATCTCTGCCTCAAATCACAAGAGCAAGAAAGTACAGTGGGAGCTCACAGATACACTCCTTTCGGCTGTGACAAACTCAGCACAAAAATAACAGAAAGGGGAAGCAGACTTTACCAGGGTTGCTTTCAGGGCCAGTGCCTGATTTCTGTTAGGTTCTTGAAAGCCTGGCAATGTCTTAAGGGCTGGGAGGCCCTGAATATAACCTAGATTGTTTTTTCCAGGACTTACATTCTTGAAAGCCATCAGCCAAACATTTACCCAAGTGGCATTTCCCCTCCCATGCTGTCCCTCTGCTTTGTGTGGAAATGATTACCTTAGTTTAAAAACATAAAGGAGAAAAGTCCTCAGACCTAAAGAAGATCCTAATAAAACGAACATGTGCAGACCATGGGTCTTCGGCAGGGCCCGGACTGTGATTGATTGTTGTGCAGGGCTGTCTAAATCAGTAGCATGTTTTTGGACAGCTTGCAGAAGACCAACCCATTTAGCATTTTGGCCAGCATGCCAAGGGGGCTGCTGCTACGGGTCTGTGCAATTCTCTTCGTATGATAAATAATTGCAAAGGGAACCGTCAACTTGAGCATCTGGATGGAAAGACTGACTTGAAAGCATGCTGAACTTTGGGTGTACGCAGCCCCAACATCTGGTGTGGGGACTCCATGGGTTTGGGAAGGGGGCAGTATGTTTGGCATCTGCGTAGTAGTTCCTAGAATGTTCTTTTCAAGTTGTTTGTGCTGGTCCCAGTCGACTTGTATCTGTAGGAGCTAAAAAGGCAATGGCAAAGAGGATTGATTAGGTTCCATCTCTTTGGGGAAAAATTCCTCGTTGGTAACTTAGAGTTTGAGATGGGAGTTTTCATTGCTAATGTAACTTCGCATGGGCTTGACCTCCTCTGTGAGTGGATTATAATCCAGGACAGGGTGCAAGCAGACGAATAATTCTAACATCACAAAGGTAAAAAGATAGAAGAAGAGAGAAAAAGATTCCTGCAGGAATCATGAAAGCATTTGGCATAGTAAAAACAGAAGTAATTCAAACATAAACTAAAAAAAAAAAAAAAGCTTTGAATCACATGGAAAAACATAAGTAAGTCATCAGTTTGTGCTGGATGTATCTTGAAATTTTGAACTTTTGTACATAACATAAACTAAAAAGAATACAAGTTTTATACCAGTGACCCAAAACCACAAAGTAATTTACTTTTATTAACATTTGAGTAAATACCAGTGTTTGCTGGCTTGTGGCTTGGATATGAAAAAAGAGGAAAAGTGTGTTTGGCTTTTTTTCCCCCAAAAAACTAATACAGCTGGCAAAGGCCACATTTTACCTCCCTTGTAATTGCCCGGAAATTTAAAATAGACCTTTTATACTTTTTCAGAGTTTATATGGAAATTCCATCTTTACATGGAGTCAGTGAACATGGATTTACTAGCACACGCTGGTTTCTCCTGTGTAGTTTGTGTTACGTGAAAGGGCAGAGCAATTCTGAGCACCAGAGTGGCGTAGCTCAGTTCTCTTGGGATGAGGCTGCTTGGAGAGCATCCAGGGTCTTGAACCACCCGAGTGTTGAACCAAACACTGAACCACCTGAATGCTGTCTTCTGTGCTGCTGCAGTCATTTACCCCCTGGAAGATCTCAAAGGAACGTATACATACAGAGTATGAGTTGAGGAAAATTCATACTGTTTTTTCTTTTTTTCACTTTGAAGTTCCTTCCCCAAATCCCAAAGGCCCTCAGAAGAGCTTGGGCAGGTTAACCCAAGTGTCAACTGTTTAAGATCGAGGCACAGCTGACTTCCTAGAGGTCACTTTTTCTTTTTATGATAAATTCGTGTTTATGTTATCAACCATAGCCTAGAGCAAAGGCTATATTACAGGTGTACCCACTTTTTAAAATTCGCATTAGCCCTTTTTCATGAAAGACCTACATTGGTGCTTGTTTTCAGTAACTGAAAGAAATCCAAAGAGGATGTTTATTTTTACAAAAAAAAAAAAAAAAAAAAAACGGGGAAGGGAGGCAAAAAGTGAAAATAGCATTCAGTGTGTTTTGCAGTGAGCAATGATAGAGGCCGAGGCACCCTGGGCAGCGAGAGCACCCCGCCCAGCATCCTTGCGGGGAGCTACGCTCAGCATCTCAGCATCGAGCTGCCAGAGCTGTGAACTGTGTCTGTGAGCATCTGGCTCTGTCTCAGTTCATTTTGTACATCCCTCAGCAAGATGTGTCCTAAAGTATTTGCTTCTTCGCTTTGGCCATTTCAGTTACTAAAGATTTCATAGGAATGCTCTGCTTTCAGATAGTGAGAAGGGGGACTGGAACCTGTATCTGTTTTTAGGGCTCAGACAGAGCAAGAGAAAACAAGAGAGGCGTCATTTTACTATTGCCAGTAAACCTTTGATAAATGTCTAGAATCTAGGTCCTGGGCATTTTACATTGGTTGAAATCTACCTTTATTGGTTCATTGTGGCATGGTTTCCGGTTAGGGGTCTACAACCAAAGGATCCCAGTGCTGTCTGCTTCTCCCAGTCCTTTCTCTTAACCATGGGATCATCCTGAAACACGAATCTGACCTCTTAACCCTTTTCTTCTTGAGACACTAATCTGACCTGTTAAACCTTTTCCCAACTCTGCTTAATATGGGTCCGTGCTTCCTGTCACTCCTGGGCTCAGCTGCCATGTGTTCAAGTGCCCTGCAAGACTTTGTGCTGGTCCTTGTTCAACCTGCATGTCAGGCCAGGTGTTGGCTCTGCTCACCTTGCTCCCTGGGCTCCTGCTAGAGTGTTCTTCCCGAGCCTTACTCTTGCCAGGGTCCCTCCCCATGGGCCATGCCTGTGCCATTTCCTCTTCCTGGAAGGCTCATCCCTCTCTCTTTCTTTCCTTACCTCCTCCTCATTTTTACCATCTCAGCTCAGGAGTTGTTTTCTTGAGTAGATCAAGTCTCATCATCCAAGCCCTTTTAACACTATATGTTTTTCCTTTCTAGAACTTGCAGTGGTTGCAATTTTACATGTGTGCAACTGAGCAGACTGCCTTCTCCCCTCTGCATGCCTCATCACTGTATGGCTCATATCTGGCACAGTGACTCTCACAGTGGGCACGCACCGATATTGTTGAATCAGTGAGTGTTCTGCAGGGTGTCAACACTCCCGGACCACGGTGATCAGAAGCATATTCATCTACATGCAGACTTTAGAAATTTACAGTGGCGGCATCTCTCAATTATGTGTTTTCTGGGGTCCCAGGCTCCTGTTGGGTACACATTCTGTATATTCAAAACCTCAAACTTCCAAATTTTTGCCTTGTCTTGGTCTACTACATTCATGGCATCAGAATTAAGTTGAGCAGGCTATTCCCAATTTGGAGGAGGGACTTCTCCAAGAGGCATTCCCTACCGTCCTCCTCCTGCTCATTTCCACGTTTTCATCCTCAGCACGCTCCCCAAGCTTTCTACCCCGGTGCTGCCATTTGTTTCTTCCTCTGGAACTCTGAAGCTGCTGAGCCAGTCTCCTGGGGGTGCTTCCCCCCCGCCTCCATATATGCTACCATCTGAGAAATCAGCTTGGTGGGTTTCTGAACTGGTGGTGTCCTTGGTAGAGATTCCTAAGTCACTGCTGCTAGCACAACAGTGAAGTCCAAAATGTCTTGGCCAAATGATCCTTCTCTGAGGCTTGTCTTTGCTCTGCCTTTGGATTCAAGGCCTTGAGTAAGAATCCCTCCCCTGCTGACATGCCTTTCCATGGCCTCTTCTGCAGCCTGGGCCGTGATCCCTGTTCTTCCCACACTCCATGTCTGTTTTCCTCTGTCAGGTCTCTCTCTCTTTTGAAGAAGGACATAACATTCCCACCCAATTCCTAGGTTGCTTTGTTCCCATCTACATGTCACATGTGGAACCGGATCAGCATGCTTTTCTCCATTTTCATTATCTTCCCAACAGATTTTGTTATTAACTCTAAAACCAGTGTTTTATATTGACCCTACTCCTCTCTGCATTTGAGACTCTCTTTCCCAAGCCCACATAATAGTTTTCTCCATGCTGAGTATCTGAAGCCGTCTTTCCTTACAGAGCAGAGATCAGTGAACTATGGCCCACTTTCTGGTTTTTATAAATAAAGTTTTATTGGAACACAACCATGCTTATTCTCTCATCTTTGTCTAAGGCAGAGTCAAGTAGTTGTGACAGAGGTAGTATGGCTCACAAAGTCTAAAAGATTAGATTTTCCTGCCGCTTACAGAAAACCTTTGCATACTTGCTCGAGATCAGTGGTTATCTACCCCGTCTGCACATCAGAATTACCTGGGATGCTTAAAAAAAAAAGTGACTGACCAAGCCCTGCCCTGGAACAGTTAAATTAGAGTCCCTGGCTGGAGCAGTATTTCCAGGGATTGTACAATGCAATCAGATTGAGAAGCACTGCTAATAGGTTCCCCTTTCTTCTTTCTTGATTACTTGATGAGCTCCGCTTCTGGAACCTCCCAAATTTATGATCCTTATCAAGCCTTAGAAACAGTTCGGTTGCTTGGCCTTAGCTAAGAGGGAGAATGAGTCCAGGGAACCCCATGCTGCACAGCACATTGAAAGCCACCAACCTGCACACTAAAGGTCATGGCAAATTCCCAAGGAGATAATTTATTCAGAGGCAAACAATTCGGTCTTCTTTTCGTCTTGGTCTTCTGCATAGCTTTCTGGTTTGTCACTGTATTCTTTTCCTTGTAATTTGGACTCTTTTGGCTGCTTCTTGTATAGTTCTTGTGTCGTCATTTTCAGAATATGCCTTCTTTCACTATTAAATAATTCACCATCATCATCATCATTTTGAATTGTAGTAAAATACACATAACACGATGTACCACTTTGACCACTGTACGTGCACAGTTCCGTGGCATTCAGTGCATTCATATTGTCATGCAGCCGTCTCAGCCGTCCGTCTCCAGAGCTCTTTGTGTCTGCCAGACTGGACCTCTGTACCCACAAAACAGTAACTCCCTACTGTCCTTTCTCCCTCAGCCCCCGGTAACTGTCATTCTACTTTCTGTCTCTATGATCTGAGTATTCTAGGGATCTCACATAGGTGAAATCTTACAATGGTTGCCCATTTGTGACTGGCTTATTTCACACAGCATTATGTCCTCAGTGTTCATCCATGTTGTAACATGTATTCAGCCTTCCTTTTTAAGGCTCATATTGCATTGTATGTATATGCCATGTTTTGTTTCTTCATTTACTTTTGATGGACCCTTTTGGCTACTGTGAATAATGCTGTTATGAACATGAGTATGTAACTATGTCTTTGAGTCTATTAAATTCTTTTTTAACTTGCTATATCTGATCCTGTCTAGGGGGAATTTGGATCTGGCACATGGTCCTTATCATTCTCACATAAGAGATGATATTCTTGGAAGCTCAATGGTCAATAAGCATCTTACATCTTACAGCTCTACAAAAAAGTAGAGTATCAACATCAGGTTTATAGGTGCCGTGGAACCCAGAGGCCACGTAATGTTTGGTGGTGTCCACCACAGGGCACTCAGAAGTGCTGACGCATGTGGCACCGTTCATACAGTGTCACAAATCGTGTTCTGAAGACGGTGCTGGCCCAGTGGAATCCAATGTTTTGATAATCTCCATTTTTTAAAATGTACTTTTCGTGTGGTAAAAGTGACAGCCCTTTAGGGCCTTGGCAGTCTGATGTGGCAAACTTCCAGGCCAAAGCTTCGCGTCTGCTTTTGTCCTTACGCATCCACAGTCGTTTTGGCACAATTACAAAACCTGAACAGCTTTGAGAAGTGGAAGTGCTCTTGTTAATTTTAGCTTATTTTAAATTTTGGGTTTTCTTTCTTCCTTCTTTTCCCCTAGACTCTCCCTTTCTTCCTCTATTCCTTCCTCCCTTCATTTTGTAATTCATTTAGTAACAAAACTTTGACCTGATCTGAAATGACTTTAGGTTATTCACTTTTTGTTTGTTCCCTTTGATGTGACCTGTCAAACATTTCACCACATTAATATTCTGTGTGATTACAGGGGACTTCTAGACCCCTTGGAAGTGTTACATGGTAAATAATACATATATTTTATGATGGTTCTGAAGTTTAAGAAATTATAAACTCAGGAGTTTGGGGTAAGGCCCACAGCCCTGCACTGTAAGGTAGCTGTTTTCCTCTCATTCAGATCAGATTGAAGTTGGCAACCACACTCCAGCTAACTTTTGGAGTCTGTTTACTTTTCTACACTGTCCGTTATCTGACCAGCATAGCACATAGGTAGCAGCTTGGATTTCTAACTCTGGGCTTTTGTCTGTTGGGAATGTGCCTGAAGCTCACTTGTGGAGAGACTCTTATTTTTAAGAAGCTACAAAGTTGTCATATTGCCTTAGGAAACGGAGGCCAAGATATTTATCTTAGTGATTTTCAAACCCTTATCCCAAAGACTCAGAAGAGGATTTGACATCATAGCCCCACTTAAATATCCTCAAATAGGCAGCTTTCACCGTAACATGCTAACATTTGTAACACCTAACATTTGTAACACTGTAACATGCTAACATTTGTAAGCATGTCACAGGGTCATCCTACAAATCCATTGGACGGAAGACCATGAAACTCCTTAGGAGGTGGAGATTAATAAGCTGTGCATCTGGTAGCTGGGCATTGGTCATTTTCAAATTCCTCCCTCCCAACAACAATTGACATGAGGCCGACCACATTTGTCATGCACCTCTGTTCATCTTGCTTTTCCATCAGGAGAAATAGGATCCTTTATATTACTCCAGAATGTACAAGTGATCACAACTGAAAAACCATACCATGTTGGTTTATTTTCTGCCTCCTCTAAGATAATACAGATCTCCCAAGTCTTCAGAGTGTCTTTCCTCTGGAATGTTCCACTCATCAATGACTCCCACATACTTGTCAAAATGAGAGATGAAGGTGACTCTGAATGTGGGCTGCAGGCCATGCTTGCTGTCCTGGGCATTTTTCATGGTGTCCAAGGCATAGCTGGCTACACATATTTCAGAAATACTTTTCATTTCATTTTAATATCCCTTTTCAGGATAATATCATGGCTAGTTTTGAAAAACTCGCAAAAAAAATCTGTTTTTGAGTTGCTTTTGACTTCCAGATTTTCAGCTTCTCAAAGTTGCTAGGCTCATCTTCAAGCACAAGTCCCAGGATCCTGTGCTCATGGATGATGCCTGCAAGGCTGCAGATGTCCCTGAAGGAGACCAAAGAAGGGGTGAGGGAGGAATGCACCATCAAAGGGCAGTCTGCACGTATTCACCACCTGGTTATTGGCTCACTTTCCCCATTCACGTTTTTCTTTCCAAACCTCCTACCTCTTTCTCCTTTTCTCATCCTCTGCTGATGGCTTCCAAAATACAATCTGAAGAGAACTGCTAATCTTCCTACCATCAAACCTAGCGTCTACCCTACATCTGTACCAATTTGCTTTGCCTTCTGTCTTTTACAATAAACGATCTCTCTCTAGGGCCAGACCTTACCCTTGTGATCTACATCCCCTCACATACTCAGATTTACTTTCTTCTCCCTCAGTGGTCATCCTTCTCTTCTCTACATCATTAACTTCACTTTTTCTGGCAGGTCAATCCTTTAGCATGTGCCCTTTTTAAACTACACATCCACCTCCATCTACTTTTCCATATCTGCTCATTCAAAGAGTTGACTATGTTTTCCTTCCTTTATGCATACGGTGTACTTGTATTCTCATCATTCTATGGAAGTTACTCATGTCAAAATTACTTGTGTCCGTCATTGCCCAAATCCAGCAGACAATTCACAGTTCTTATCTTCTGTAACCTCTCAACAATATCGGGACATTAACCACTCCTTCCCTCTTCAAACATTTTTTCTTCCTTGGCTCCCATAACATCCTCATTGGCCTCCTAACTCAATAGCCTTTCCTTCTTGTTCTCCTTTGCTGGAGGCGCCTCTTTTTTCTGACTTTTAATTGTTGGCTGGCCCACAATTCAGTCCTTAGAGCTGTTACCTTGCACACTCCACGGGTGATTTTATCTTGTGGTCCACATCCAAATACGTATCTTTAGCTGTGTCCTTTCCTTTGAGCTCTAGTATATCTAACTGTTTCCCCAGGATATCATAAAGTCATCTCAATTTTAGTAGGAAGAAAACAGAGCTCTTGATTTGTTTTCCCCAAAGTTGCCTCTCTTCAAGTCTTCCCTGTCTTAATAGCTGTACTACTATGTACTCTGTTGCTCAAGGTCAAAATGTACCAACATTCCCAACTCTTCTCCTTTACTGATATCTCACATTGGTTAGTCTATCAGCAAAACATTTATTTAGCTCCTACCTTCAAAATAAACTAGGACTGACCACTTCCCATCATCCCTTTGGCTACCACCATAGTCCAAGTTACTGTCTTTCTCACTTAGACTATGGCATTGTGTCCTGAATGGTCTTCCTGTCCCCAGTCTTTCCTATCTGCTCCCCCAGGTCAATTCTTCAGACAAGGGACAGAATAATATTTTAAAATGTTAATCAGATCCCATCATTTCCCAGGTCAAAATTCTCTTTTCAGTGGCTTTGAATAGCACTGAGAATAAGTTCCAAGGTCCTGATTACTGCTTATAAAGCTATTGGCTGCCTCTCTGTCCCCATCTCGTCATCCTGCCACTCTTATTGGCTCCATTTCAGCTCTACTTGCCTTTTTCTTTACCAGACATTCCATGCTCACACCCACCTGTGGACCTTAAACTTGCATTTCTCTGCCTGGAATGCTTTCCCCGTAGAAATGAGCATCACTCACTACCTCCTTCATTCAGATCTGATTATGTGTCACCTCCTTGGATGATCGTTTCCAATCTAAAATATCTCAAGTGGCAATCTGTTCTTTGCCACTTTTATCTCCTTGTTTTGCTTTATTTTTCTTCATTGCTCCCATCACTATCTTATATTATATTGTATGTTATATTGTTTATTATCTGTCTTGTCTACTAAATGGTGCCACAATCCTGGGTGTCTAGAACATTATTAGGCATAGAATATGTGTTCTGTAAATAATTGTTGAATGAATGAATCTACTCAGGGACACAGGGACAAAACATACAAATATTAATAATAATTCAAGGTAAATTACATTAACAATTTTCATGTGCTCTCAATATATATAATCTCATTTATTCCCAACCTAATATTCCTTCTTTTAAAGGTAAGAAAAGAGCAACATAGCTAATTAATGGTGGAGGTAGGATTTAAGTCCAGGCCTTCTATCTATTTCATGTATAAAAGACAGTATGTACGTTGGGAATTGGAGAGAAATTTGGTCTATTAAGGTATATGGAGGCTAGGGTGTACTTTGGGGAAATATTATCATATTTGTACTTTGAAATTTAAGTGTGGGATTGGACATAAATAAATAGTGAGGGATTTCAGATTTGGTAGGTGGCATGAGCCATGGCAAAGAAGCATGGATATATGTGGTCACTTCACACAAGAGTCAACTTTGATAGCAGATTGCTTGATCAGCAGTCTAAGTAGTTAGGGCTTGAGCTCATGGAAGTAGGAAACATTTAAAAGTATTTGAATCAAGACTGCCATATGCAATGGGGTATTCTGAAGATCACCCAGCTTGGTCAGCAGTGCAATGAGGAGAGAGGGGTGAGGATCAGAGCAAGAGGAAGCAGGACTAAGGGCCTGGGTTGGAAGGATTTGCTCAGAAAGGAGAGGCAGTTCTTGCTTCGAGGCAGAAAAGAAGAGTGCTGAGCCTGGGGAAGATTCTGGTAGCTCCCAAGATTTTAGAGAGTAGTCTCTTTTGTGTCTGAGGATACAAGGCATTATTTTGAGAATGTAGGTAGAAGACTAATTAAGTCTGAGGGTCTGGGTTTTGAATTGTTAGTACAAATCTTGTAAGAGTCATTATGTGAAGAATAATAGAAATAATAGAACACCAACTGTTCGATCTTAACTCAGATTAAGAAGCACATTTTTGAGCTCTTACCATAGTTAAATCTAACCTCTTTTTAAGAAAATATTATTTATTTATTTATTGTTTTTTAGAACATGCTAATTGCATTGTGGTGAAGTTAAACAGCTATGCATCATGACTTCAGGCAAGGTGAAGCTTTATTTTAGAAGCTGACTCACTTTCAACTGTTTTTTAATAAATGTTCCAGGATGGTGGAAATATATGGGTGGAACAATGCTTAATATTCCAAAGTGAGCACTTGAAAATCTATTTCTGCTTCTTAGTAATAGGATCTCTGAGGTTTCAGAATTATTTTGAACTGGTTTACTGGTTCTTGGAGGCCCTGCTATTACAGGTCTGTGGAACTGGTAAGGATTTTGTTGTAATTGCTTTTGCACCTGGCGTTTGATGGAAATTGTTTTGGGGATTACTTAGTCATATAGCTGAGAAATATCTAGTGTCTCTCCTCTTAGAGATTGTATGTAATGGCCAAATGGCTTGATTTGACCTTATCTATGGCTCAGAGCAACTTAATTGTTAAAATTCCTAACTGCTGCACTCCTCAAGTAAATTGCAAATTTAAAGTGTGTTTCTGTCTATGTTTCAAAGCAGCCTACGATTTATTTTTAGGACTTGATTCCAGCCTGTGCTTGTGTTCTTGGCACTTCTTTTAGCTCTACATGCATCCCTCTTTTCTGCCTACCAATCAGAGCTCACCCCACCTGTTCAGAAAACCTCTTACTATCCCACTCCCACTCGCCTAGTTTCACATCTCTGAACATTTACACACAAGTAGGTGCACTTGTAAGTTTTCTTTCCTCAACTTTACTACAAACTAGATGCCTCACGTGGTTTGTTTTTTAAATTTATAGCTTAAAATAATCTGCACAGAGAAGGCAAGTCTGTGGGCACGATGTGCCCATTAGTCCACTTTTTTTTTTCCAAGAGAAGCAATAAAAAAAGTGTTGTTGTTTAAATATTAGTTGTCTGATTTTTAAATTTTGGCAGCTTATTAAAATTATTGCAAGTACCAAGTGATCCAGTACTGTAAAGGCCAAACGACATGTGCGAGGAGCAATTAGCTCCCCCAGGCAAGGAGTTAACCAGCTCTGCAGAAAGCCCGAGTTTCCTCATGCGTGTTCCCCTGAAGGCTGGGCCCACCCAGCAGAGGCTTTCCTTGGAAATAGGTCTTGGTTAGACACACAGGGAAGCACTACTTTACCCCCCACTGGAGGACCTCAGTGCACATTGGCATATTGGCTCAGAGTAGCTCAAAGTCAAAAGGAAAAAAACACCATATTTTTTTAAAAAACAGCATTCTCCAGACTTACTGGACCATGGAGCCTGTTTTCCACATCACATCGCTTAACATCCTGTGGAACTAGTGGGACACTTTGGGAAATGCTTCTGAGTTTCCTCTCTTGGGTGGGCCAAAGAATAAATGTGAAGGATAATTCCCATGAAACAATAATTTAATCCCCAAAGGATATAATCGGAAGAACAAGTGTTATCTTTGCATGTTCGCTCCTCCCAATGCCATAAAATGGCGACTCAATAAATCCTGGTGTGAATGAATCTTCGAAGGACCTGCCATGACCCAGAGTGGGCAGAGGACGTATGTGGGTCTTTTAATACCTATTCCTTGAAATGTTGGGCCTGCTCCTTTGTCTTTCCTCAGGTTTGTCATTGTGTGCAATGGCATATCTTGGTCCCATCACCACTGACACGTGGCATAATGGATGAGGCTGAAGACACTGAGGCAGCAGGTGTCCTAGCAATTAAAAAAAAAAAAGAAAGAAAGAACAGAGCTCTTGATTGTTGCAACAGCATTAGTCTTCCCCCTCTTCCTTTCGCAAACAACAGCTCTCTGTGTCGGTCAGCGGTAAGATAGCCGCTGGTCTGCTTTGCTGTTCTGTGTGCTCATCACCTCCTGAGCAGTGCGGTCAGCACTCTCGTTTGGACAGTTTGGGTCCTGATGTTGGAAGTGGGCTGTGTCTTCCCCTTCTCCTCTAAAAGGCTACGATAGTTAGAAATTACATCACTGTGCACTAGAATGGACTGGTGATGACTATAAACTTTGGTACACATAATTCTTGGCTCTCCACTAAGGGGAGGAGGAAGAAAATATGTTTTCAAATGGAGGACTAGAGAGGGTGCAAGCTTTTGAGAACCTGAGCATATTCCATAGCTAGGAAATATTTACTTCGGGAGAACAAAAGGAAAGTTTTTAGATTTGATTTTAAGTGCTTGAGAAAGTCCGTTCTTTAGATTATTCTTACTGCTCCAATTTTCAGGAATTTAGTAGAGACCTTTTGCTTCCTCAGCCAGGAGACTGGAAAAAGCTATCTGAAAGCATCACAGGTTTACATCAGCATAGTAGCTATGTCCTTCTGTAAGATGCTGACTGTTTATGAACAAGAGCACATGAAAGTTTCGAAGCATTTAAATGTTTACATAGTTACAGGCTTTGTTTTCAATGATTATTTGATACATCCTCCCTGTCATGGATATTTAGAAATTATAACACACTTGAAACCCTGCATCTAAGCTGTTAGCCTCATAATGTACAGCAAGTTCTCACTTCACATCATGGATAGGTTCTGCCACTCTAAGCAAACAACATACAGTGAAACCAACTTTACCACAGGCTGATTGACATAAACGAGAGTTAAGTACCTACAGCATGTTATCACTGTTGTAATGAAAGGACACTGCACAGCACAAGACACAATATTACTCAAGGACCCAAGGTATAAGGGATATAGACCGCACGTCCGCAGTGGTGTTTCGGAGCCAGTTCATGGCCCAGGAGAGAAGTCTATGCACATCCCCTCCTCATTCTGTGGTTAGTGACATCTGGCTGAGCTTGAAATCTCCAGTGGTGGGAGTTCTTACACCACAAAGATTGGCAAACGGTGCATATCAGGGCTCCCGTCCCCCTTCAGTGAGAATCAGTTGTTAAGCATTTAGCAGAACCTTTGGTGCTGTGCCATCTCACAAGATGACTTGATTATAAAGGGTTTTAAAAATATAACCAAGGACCTATTAGAATGTAGCGTGTTCTAACAATAACAGTTACCTTTTCAAACTTTTTCCTTTCTTCTCCTTCCCTCTCTTTTTGTAAACACAGTGTTTCAAGTTGCTGTGTGGGCAGAAGGTCCTGTTACTGGTTTGGTTTGGTTTGGTTTTCGGCACAGCATGGCTCCCACCTATCAGGTTCAGAAAGACTGGCCTTCCTGCTTTTCCTGTCTCTGTAGTCCAGGAATTAGGATATTTGGGATGATTGTTACACTGTTCTTTGTAGCTCCCTGAACGCTGGGCCCCTTCCTTGCCCATGTGCGCACTGTGCAGGGAGAGGTAAGGAGGGCTAAGTATTCAGTGCAAGGCTGAGCAATATTCACTCCGGTCAGAACCCAGATGGCAGCCACTTCCTCACTGCGGGGAGGGGGAGGAGGGCGGGGAAGGTGGTGGGACAGCCACCTCACTGCAGCATCCATGAGGCCCATGAGTGACATTTCGGTGCGCTGGGATTGCTGCCTGCTATCTTCATCACAGACCAGCCAAAAGAACAGATTTTCTGCCATAACATTATTGGTGAGTTTAAAGAACCAGAGGAAAATAGGTAGGGAAATACTTGGTTGTAGAAATGCCCATTGGCCTTAATTAGACATTGTATCTTCCTTTCTTTTGGTCCCCTTCACTCCCTGTTAATGGATATCTAGTTTTCATTCTATCGAAGGTCACATTGTATGTAGGATTATTTTAATTTGGATTCTTTGGATATTTGGGATGATTAAAATATAGAGATAAAAATCCAGTGACATCACGAAGATTGTTAATATTTCACCCCCGTGGTATTGAGTGAATTGATAATAAATGTACAGACATTTTGACGTATTTCTGGATTTGGGGGTTTATTTTCTATTCCATAGTTTAGGGAAAAGACAGACACATTGAAGAGAGAGGTCGCACAGGCAGTGGGAAGTCAGATCTCTATTTACAATTCAGCTGATGATGGGGGAAATCAGCAGGGACACAGATGTACTTCGGCAACACAACGTACTGGTTAAGAACGTAGGTCAGGAGCCAGACTGTCCCACTTAGAGTCCTGGCTCTGCCACCCACTAGCTACATGAACTCGGGCAGTTACTTAACGGTCTGTATTTCAGTTTATCTGGTTGCCAGGGATAATAATGGCACTTGTGCCAGGGCCTCTGGTAGCCCACTGAGCACCTTTGCATAAACTCAGAAAGACATCTCAGAGTAGCTGTGTGGGCATGGGTACAGGGAGTGGAGAGACTGACTTTGTGTGAATTAGGAAAATGGAACTCTTCCTTTAGGAGAGTTTGCGTGGTTTGACAAAGGGAACTCAGGCTGGCTTTTAGCCGTAACTTGTGTCCTCAACTGGGTGCCCTTGTTCAGGGCACAATCTGTGTGACCAGCCATGGTAGCTTTACTGCCACACTGGGAAGCTGAGGAGTAAATGAGTCGATTAAGGTTCAGTAAAGATGCTGTCCTACTAGTACCAAAATTTCAAGGTGAGAGGCTAGGGTGGAAGGGTTCAGAAAGAGTTGGTAGATTTGTGCAGAGCTCTCTGAGACTTGGAGAAGTGAAGTGATTTGCTGGGAGCCCTTGCTTGTTAGCAGAACTGTGACTAGAACCCAGTTATCTTGACTTTTGGCCTCTTACCAGTCCTGACAAGGTGTTGCTAGACAAGTGTGTGATTCAAACACAAGAACCATTGATAGAACATGGGAGTGAGGGGCACTGTGGCCATTCCCAATCCCTCCTGGAGCCATTTAAATGACACAGTCTCCGAAGATGTTGGGTCTTTTAGGTGATAGGCTGCTGTGTCCAATATTTAAATGTTTGTTTTAAAATATACTAGGCAGTGGGCATGTGTGGATACCAGCTACCATTTTAATAGTGGACCTTAGGGATATTATTAGATGGAAGCATATTTCTGTTACTTTGGAATGAAAACCTTTTAAAAGTGGGGGTTTCCCACTACAAAGTCTTTTCTGAGTAAAACAAATGGAAATGGCTTTAGTTACTAATGAGAGAAAAATAGTGAGGTTGAGCCACTATGGAGGTTAACCTATATATTTGCTGCCCTGCCTTTACAATCTTTTTAACTGCAAAATATAACTCAGTTACAGAAAGCCACATAAAATAAACACAGAGCTTAGTTTATTATTTAAGGTGAACAGTCTTGGAATCACTTTATCAAGAAGTAGATCCAGAGGGAAAATTTGGCTACCCTGAGGCCCCGTCCTACACCCAATCATAGCTCCTTCCCTCCCTCTGAAAGTCACTCTCCTCATCTTACCGTGACTACTTCCTTGCTTTCCTTCCCAGTGGTGTCCCTTAAGTCGCACCAACTTTTGAAAGGCTAGGCCATCTAAAACGTCATCATCCTATCTGTATCATGAGCATTTCACCACGGTTTATTTTTGTTTGGTAATCTAATAACTTGTTTGGGTGAATTCTGATAGCTTTCTAATTTGACTTTGATGCTTTTTAAAATGCCAAGTACTAGCAAAGTATAATGGTTTCATGGTTACTTTGGATTCTTAGCTAAAAATTATTCATTTATTAGAATATCAAATGGTGAAATTGATCAGTTCTTAAGACAGCTCTACAGCTGTCACTGGACTGTGTGTACCTGGCAGAGCCTCCAGTTCCAGTTCTTTGCCCAAAATCAGGAAGCCAAGGGCCCTGACCCTTTCTTCCTTCCCACCTTCAGTGCTAATGTCATGCTGATCTGATGGCTGGAAAGTGTCATTTCTGTGTGGTAAGCAGTTGAGGGAATGGGTTGAGTACAAATGAAATGACCGATAGTGAGCTGGTAAGTGACTGTCATCAGTGAAAACAAATATGAGCAAATGCTCCTAGAAATAAATGAGGAGGAAATGGACAGGTTGACCTGAGTACTTTATCTGGACTGCTGAATGACTTTCAGTCCTGGCCCCAGTCCATTTTATGATGCATATTTTGAAACATTTAAAAGGAAGGAAAGAAGGAATGAAGGGAGAAAGGAACTGAATTAAGGTAATACATATGCCTGCCACCTCGTTTCAATAATTGTTAATATTTTCTATATATTTACTTCTTATACACACACATACATACATACATTCACACATACCCTTAGTATTTTTGCAACTATTTAAAAATAAATTACAGACATGAGATCCCTTTCCCTCTAAATATTTTGGTGCGTATTTCCAAAGAGCATTCTCCTACGTAACCACCATGTCATTGTCACTGTTAATAAAGTGGAGCCCTAATATTATCAAATGACCAGTGTGCATTCAGATTCTGCAATTGCACCCAAAAGGTCATCTGTAAAGTTTCTTTTAAACTAAGTTTCTTTTATTAAGGAGTATCCAAAGCAGTTGGTTGTGATAGCTCTCTCTTTTAAATGATATTTTATTGATTATGCTATTACAGTTGTCCCATTTTTCCCCCGTTGGCCCCCTCCACTCAATACCCCCACTCCCTTAGGCAATCCCCACACCCTTGTTCATGCCCATGGGTCATGCATATAAGTTCTTTGGCTTCTCCATTTCCTTTCCTGTACTTTACATCCCTGTGACTATTCTGTAACTACTAATATGTGCTTTTTAATCCCATCCTCCTTTCACCTATTTCCCCAATCTCTCCTTGCACCTGGCTGTCCTCAACCTGTTCTCCATACCAATGATTCTGTTTCTATTCTGTTTATTTGATTAGTTTATATTTTAGATTCAGTTGTTGATAGTTATGTATTTATTGCCATTTTGTTGCTCATAGTTTTGATCTTTTTCTTAAATAAGTCCCTTTAACATTTCATATAATAATGGTTTGGTGATGATGAACTCCTTTAGTTTTTTCTTGTCTGGGAAACTCTTTATCTGTCCTTTGATTCTAAATGATAGCTTTCTGGATAGAGTAATCTTGGTTGTAGATCTATGCTTTTCATAACTTTGAATCCCTTCTAGCCTGCCAAGTTTCTTTTGAGAAATCAGCTGACAGTTTTATGGGAACTTCCTTTTAGGTAACTACCTGCTTTTCTCTTGGTGCTTTTAAGATTCTCTCTTTATCTTTAACCTTTAGCATTTTTGTTATGATGTGTCTTGGTGTAGGCCTCTTTCAGTTCATCTTGTTTGGGAGTCTAAGTGCTTCTTGGATTTGTATGTCTATTTCCTTCACCAAATTAGGGAAGTTTTCCTCTATTATTTTTTCAAACAGATCGCTAATTTCTTGCTCTTTCTCTTCTCCTTCTGGCACCCCTATGATGCAAATGTTGGTAGGCTTGAAGTTGTCCCAGAGGCTGCTTATGCTATCCTCACTTTTTAGCATTTTTTTTTCTTCTTGATGTTCTGGTTGGTTGGTTTTTACTTTCCTATGTTCCAAACATTTGATTTGATTCTTGACTTCATCCACTCTATTGTTTTTCCTTGTAAATTGTTCTTTATTTGAATTAGCATATCCTTTATTTCTGACTGGATGTTTTTTATGCTGTTGATATACTCACTCAATTCCTTGAACATCCTTATAACTAGTGTTTTCAACTCTGTATCTGAAAGATTGCTTATCTCCATTTCTTTTAGTTCTTTTTCTGGAGTTTCAATCTGTTCTTTCATCTGGGCCATGTGTCTTTGTCTCTTCATTTTGGCAGCCTCTTTGTGTTTGTTTCTATGTAGTTGGTAGAGTTGCTGTGACTCCCTTTGTTGGTAGCATGGCCTAATATAGTTAGAATCCTCTGGGGTCCAGTGGCACAACCTCCCTTATCACTCAAGCTGGGTGCTCAAGGTGTGCCCTTCATGTGGGCTGAGTACCCTCTCCTCTTGTAGTTGAGCTTTGGTTGCTGTTAGTTGGTCAATGGGAGGGAGTTAACCAGGCCAGTCAGCTGCAAGGACTGGCTGTGACCCCTAAACACCAACCTTTACTCTCTGTGGAGGATCAGCTGTGCAGGGGCCCACTCCACAGAGCAGGGCTTACTTCAGCAGGGCTCTAGTGCCCACTTGTATTCTGCCTGGGGCCACTTAGCATAAACTATAAAGCAATCTGCATCTGGATGCTTCTTGTGCTGGGCTTGGGGGTGCCCTAGTGAGGCCAAGCTGTGAACCAAGGCCAGCTGCTGCTAGTGCTGGACCTGGGGCCACTTAACAAGGTATAGGGGCTCACTGAGGCCATCTTCTGCTTGTTGAGAGGATTTAGGAGGATCGGAAGCATGGGCTAAGATAAGTCATTCGTATGGATAAGACACTGCTAACCACTTGAGTGGGCCCATGGTTTGGGTGGAACAGTGTCTCAGGGAATCATGGAGTGGGGGGTGGGCAAACTGTGTGAGTCAGGTTGATGGAGTCTCAGATATGGTGTCTGCCATGCTCTGCGGCTCTGTAGGGGGAGGACTCAGAAGAGGAGCAATGGCCTCTGCCAGCAGTTCTGTCTTGGAGAAAGCTGTCTCCCAGTTCACGCCCTGGTGCCAGATACTTCCATTCCTCCCCATAAGCCACTGGTGCCTTTCAAGCTGCTGCTCTGGTGCTGGAGCTCAGTGGGAGTGAGTCTGAGTAAGTCTGTGTGTGGGCCCTTTAGGAGGAACTGACTGAGAATCAAGCAGTTTTTTCCATCAACTCAATCTCCACTGGTTTTTACAGACAGAAGCCACAGAGACTTACCTTCCAGGCACTGGAACCCTAGGCTATGGGTCCTGTTGTGGGGCTGTGACTCCTCACTCCTGAGATATCCCTGTTTTTATCTGCCACATGTGGGTATGGGACCAGCCCATCTGCATCCCTGCATGTGCGCCTCAGCTACCAGTCTGGATAGATGTGATTTCTTCTTTAATTCCATGGTTGCAGGACCTCAATTCAACTCAATTTCTGCTGGTTCTGAATGATGGTTCTTCTATAGTTTAGTTGTAATTTTGATGTAGTTGTGCAAGGAGGCAGTGATGTGTTTACCTAGACCACCATCTTAGAGGTAACTTCTTGGGAAAAATCACAGCCCCCAGACGTGGGAAGACAGTGGCACCCACCAGCTTCTACACCACTCATCTGAAGGGAGAATATTCCAGGTAGACTCACCAGCAAGCAAAGAGGTCCTGAGGAGGCAAGTGTGGTGGAGAGGAGGGTATTCTCCTCAACTCCCCAGCCTCTCATTCTCCATGGGGGTGAGCACGTGGTGTCTCCTTGGTTGTTGTATCTCTTTTAAGTTTCTTATTTTAGAAAAGCAACCCTCCCATTTTTGTTACAGCATTGGCATTTTGAAAGCCAATTTTCTTATACAATGTGTCATATTCTGAATATGCACAATTACTTCCTCATGGTCTTATTGAAGCTGAACAACATGTAGGATTTTGTACCCAGCGCTCACAGACCCACCTCCATCGGTGCAGTGGCACACCTGCCTCAACTACACTCCCTTTCTCTTAAGCAGTGCAATATTTCTGAGAAATATTGCAACCATGAAACTTGGGGGGAAAAGTAATAGACATTCCAGTCAGTAGTAAATGTCCCACTAGATGTTTCCACTCATGATTCCTAACCTCTAACGACCTCATAACACAGACACCTACAGCCATCTTTTAAAGACGAGGGAGCAGGCTCAGAGAAATGGGGCATTTGTCCCATGTCACATAGCTCCTCAGTGTCAGACCTGAAATTTGGATCCAGATTTGCCTAATTCAAGAGTTTTCTGTCTCACTGCGCTGAGGACTACAGTTACGTACATTGATTTGCCAAAATTAGCCCAGAATGGAAGTATTTATGGAGCGACATGATACCCAGGTAAAAATCACACCATGGCCAGTGCCTGTCTCTGCTCCTTGAAATGGAGAAAACACACACAGCCCAGAGCTACTCCGCGAGAGCATTTTCTTTCTGGACTCTTCTTTCTCTTCGCTCTCCAACCAGTTGCTGACACTTGTGTTGTGTTAAAGCTCACTGTGAGTGTCATCCGACTGTCGCTGCAGCTGCCATGCTGTCTTGTTGTAAGGAAAGAACAGCTTGAGGATGTGCGGCCACAGTTCCTGCTCAGCCCACTCACAGGCTGCGGGGCTGACCCATTTTCTGTGTCTAGAGCATACAATGGCTGCATCAGAGGATTTACTGCTCCCAGGGTGCTTTTGAGCATTGCCTGTATTCTTAATTAGATTTTTTTCCTTTTTAGTGGAGTCTGTCAATGTGTGGCTATAAACAGCGCCTTCTGGTTTTCTGATGACATGATGAAAATATAAATGGATTCTGCAGATTGCATTCTATTATCCTCACTATTAAGCACTCAGAGCTAGTGCTGGAGAGGATCATGGTCTGATAACAGGCCTGGACTTCTGTGCTGTTTCTTTGCCAAGCCAAACTGAGTAGATAGAAGGAGCTATTGTTGTTAAAGGGAGTGTAGCACTAGAAGTTTCACCAGAAGTGCCTTCAGAAGGCAGTGCGGGGGGCAATGAAGCCCCGGCATGGGTGAAGGGAGACCTGATTCTAGTCTTCCTTGCTGATAACTAGCTGCATGACCTGGAGCAAGTCTCTTAATGTACAGGACATTATTTATCTCATTGGTAAAATGGAGAGGTTGAGAATATACTTGGACTTCTTCTGGTGTAGGTTGGGGACACAAGGTGGATCTGTAGAATGATTCCTGGAGGCTGTGTGGGAGACAGCTTGTGCAGGGGCAGTGTGGAAGCAGGGCGGCCACGGAGGCAGCTGCCACAGTTACCCTGCTGAGAAGTGACGGAGGCTTGGACTAGTGTGGTCGTGTAGACACAGAGGAAAAAGGGCAGATCTCAGATACCTTTTGGAGGGAGGAGCCATGCTCTTCTTGAGGGCTTGAATGCATCTCTGTGTTATTGGGGGTGGAGACGGTGAGGCCCTTCCCTGATATGAAGAAGACCAGGAAAATGGAACAAGTTTGGGTCAGGAGACAGACATCATGAATTTTGTTTTGCCCTTAAATGTGAAATATTTATTAGGTACCCAAGTAGAGATGTTGAGTGAGAAATTGGATATTTGATTCTGGACTTCAGGGAAGAAGGATCAGAACCGTATTTTTAAAAATGTGAGTTACTACATGCAAGATATTTAAAGGCAAGAGATTTGAATTCATAAAAATGTATGAGTTATCACATATGAGATATTTAAGGGTATGGGACTATCCAGGGAAGGGGAATGTGTGGCTGGAGAGAGAACAAAGGATAAATGAAAGAGAGGAAAGAACCATGTTTTACGTTAGGAAGTGAATGAGGTGTAAGCACCCAAGTCAGCAGGGAAAAAAATTGTTGAATGGGGTCAGAGGAAAGCCAGGCAAGTCTGTGGGGGAAGGAGCCCGGGAGAGGCCAGTGACTGAAAAGGAGGGAGTGGTTGACCATCCTGCTGCTGAGGAGAAAATGTCTCTTTGGTCAGACAGTGTGGCAATACTGGAATTTAAGACAGAACCAGTAAAGCATGGCATCAGGGAGGAAGGACCTGCAGAGAATATTGGAAAGAGAGAAATCAAGGATGAAATCTATGACGGTTCTAACATTGTTGCCAATACTGACAGTGAAATTTATTGAGCTCTTCCTATGGGTCAGGTACTGGGGGAGGGCTTGACATACACCAGTTCATTTACTCTTCACTCAAACCTGGAGTAGGTACAATTACCATTTTGTAAGTAGCAAAGCTGAGAGTTGGTAGAAGTTCCTTAATCTGCTTATGATTTAGCTTATGCTGGTGGAGCTCAGAGTCAAAATCACTGGTCTTAACTCTTAACCCTTTAAGAACTTTCAGTAAATTAAAAGAGGGCAGCTTGTAGGTGGCTGAGCAACATTAAGGGGAATGGGTACAGTGTACTGACAGAGGGAGCGTGGACTGTGGTAGGAAGGGTAGTGGTGAAAGGGGCTGGACTGAATTAGGGTTTTTAGGAAAAGAGGGGTCTCACTGTGCTACCAGCAGAGAGATGAAGGATGCCGCTAACCAAGAGGTGAGATTGAGATAAAGACAGTACCTTGACAGAAAAAAGAGAAAGTGTATTTTTTCCTTTTGAGCTGGCAGGAAAAAATGAAAAGACAGGTGTAACCATGGAATATAGTGTGAGGTGCACAAGGCTGGGTGTGGTGGCCCTGACCGGAAGTCAGGCCCGGCTGTCTCAGTCACTCTGTGATCCCAACAGGGAGGCTGTTGCTATCACATGGTGATGGGAAAGTCAGGAGGAAGTAATTGTGAGCACCAAGCAAAAGTCATTCTGGGATTCTCTCTTTAGGAATGGGGAGATAGTGGAACATGGGGAGAATGCTTGGCACAATCCTCCTACCCCATCTTCTGGGTTACCTGTTTTGTTTCAGAATCAAGTACAAGCCATAGTTCTGATACACAGGTTCTTGATCATCTGGGCTGTGCCTATTTGGCACTTCATCTCCTGCCACCCTCCTGGTCCTGCCCCACCCCACCTGCTCCCTGTGCTCAGCCCTTAGAACTTTTCCTCTTTGCTCAAAGAAACCTTTGTACAGGTCTTTGTGTCTACCTGGAGTGGCCTACTTTATCTCCTTCCTTTGGGGAATCCCTTCTTATCCTTCAGAACCAACTCAAATGTCAGCCCCTCTGAGGCTTCCCTTGACTATCGTGGGTAAAGAGAGTTCATTCCTTGGCTCAGATGCTGCACAGAATCATGTCTGGGAATGTGAACTCTGCAGTCACACTACCTGGGGTTAAGTCCAGGCTCTGCTACTGACTTGCTTTGTGTCCTTGCACTAATTACTCAACCTCTCTGTGTCTAGGTTTCCTTGACTTTAAAATGGCGATAATAATAATTGGACCCACCTCAGTTGTTATGAGGATTAAATCAATTAAAAGGCAGCAAGCATTTAGAACAGAGAGGACGTATGGTAGTTGCTAGTATGTGAATGCTGTTATCATTCAAGTATATCTTCAGTTGTGTAATTTGTGTTAATCACTCCTGTAGATCTCTGTCCATATTTCTCTACCAGCACCTACTGTATTATAATGTTCTATCTTTCCCCTGGATTGTGGATTCTTACTGGGTAGGCTCTAGATCTTGTTATTTTGGCCTTATACCTATTACACTGCCTGGCATGAAATAGGTATTCAGTAGATGGTTGATTGCTAATTCTGGCTCAGATGAGTATGATTTACATTTGTTCACAAAAAGTTTCATTATCATCTTGATTTGTGATCCCATTAGTAAATAAGTAGATCAAAAATGTATGGTACATTTACATAACAGAATACTACACAGCAGAAAGAAAGAAGGAGCTCCTACCCTTTGTGACAGAATGGATGGAACTGGAGAGCATTATGCTAAGTGAAATAAGCCAGGCGGTGAGGGACAAATACCATATGATCTCACCTATAAACGGAACCTAATCAACAAAACAAACAAGCAAGCAAAATAGAACCAGAGACATTGAAATTGAGAACAGGCTGACAGTAACCAGAGGGTAGGTGGGAGGGGGTAACGGGGGGGAGGAAAGTGGAAGGGCCACTAAGGAACATGTATGAAGGACACATGGACAAAGCCAAAGAAGGGTAGGATGGAGGGTGGGAGGTGGGGATCACTGAGGTTGTGGGGGGAGTGATGAGGGGGAAATGGAGACAACTGTACTTGAGCAGCAATAAAAAGAGGAAAAAACCAACAAAGGAACAAACGAAAGAAAACAAAAACAGAGTCGTAAAAATGGAGATCAAACTGATGGTTGCCCGCATGGAGGGGGATGGGAAGACTGGTGAAAAGAAGGGGAAGGTAGCCAATAATACTGTATGTACTAACTTTGAATGGTGATAGGTGGGTACTGACTGGGCTTAGTGTCGTGATCACATCGTAAAGTGTATAAATGCTGAATCACTACATTTTACCCCTGAAACTGATGTAATATTGTATGCCAAGGGTATGTAATTATGTTTTAATGTAACATTCTGGCACTCATTGCCAAAAAGGTTGTTGTAAAGATGAATCCCAGGGCTGGACTTAAATAAAATCTTTTAAATTTTGAAAAAAAAAAAAAAAAAAAAAGAATCTTGATTTGCTTTTTCTAGCAACCCCATAAAGGAGACAGAAATAGCAGTGAATTTATTCTCAGTAAATGTGAAAATTAAGAGCAATGCCATTCTGCTTTATTTTACAATTTAGGTATAAAATATGCAGAAATGTTCCTCTTAAATAAGTCAAATATGATCAGTAGATAAATGAGCATAATGAGCCACAAATAATCATCTCCAGTGAATTAAAGAGGTGTGATGTTCATTTACTGTTTATAAGAGGAAATTATAACTTGAAAAGTGTACCTGTTGTGGTACAGCTGAGAGAAAATATCCATGTCTTTCAAAAGTTAAGTAAAAAAATCTACTAACTTTTGTATTTTTCCAATTGCTTGAATCCAGGGACCAGTATTTTGCCAGCCAATAGATTCTCCTCATAAGATCATTGTAATAAGTTTTCCAAAATTTATATAGTTAAAATCTTCAGGCCTTCAGTTTATTAGTAGACTGTAGTTTATCTACCAGATTGCTTTAAAAAAAAAGAAGCTTAATGAAAACATATCTGAAATACAATTTGTTTAAATGGTAATTATCAGGCTGAGACTGATTCTTGGCAGTCTTTGCCTGTTCATGACAATTATATAATAAACAACAGTAACAAAATAATTAGTGAAGTATAGCATTGTGATATACAATGTGTTACATTATAAACACATCCTAAAGATGTTACCATAAGTTGTGTGGTTTTCTCTATCAGACTTTTTTTGGTTACTCCTTCATATTTCAGTTATTTGAATGGCTTACAGCAATGCATTGACATAGACGAACTCAGAAACATAATAACGTTTTAGTTCTGTGGGAAGAAAATCAAAACACGGATGAGCTTACTCAGTAATTACTTGCATAAAATAGTGTGATAACACATCATAACGTCTGCTTGTTTCTGCTTTTGGTTTAATTGCTAAGCGACATGAAATCTTTTCCTTTAAAGCCATCAAGGTTTTGATAAATCGTCCATTCATTGAGTGTTTTCGTCTGACACATGTCCCTTCAACAAACATATTGGTTAGTCACAAAAGGGAATTAACCCTAAGCCGTAAAGCAGGGGGGAAATCTGATAAAGGGCTTTCCTGAAAGGCACACAGGGCATAGTTGGTGACATAATTGCCACCATAAGTACTTCTGAGGATCCCTTGAGTGGTGAGATCATTATGTCCACCCTTCAAATCGTGTGTTATCCAACAGTCTTGTCCATGCACTCCAAGTGGCTTTTTGGTGTTTTGTTGTTGCTGTTTGGATTTTTCTTGTTTGTTTTTATGTCAAGTATCTTTAGGGAATGGCAGGAACTTCGGCTTTTGCTGTGAGTGAGATGGAAAGGCACTGGGGGTTTTGAGTGGAGTAGTGGCAGGATCTAACTTTCCAGGATTAGCCTGAGAATAGATAGAAGGGAGGCACGGGCAGAAGCAGTGGGGTCCGCTGAGACTGTTATCGAGGAGTGAGATGACGGAGTGAGGTGCTAGAGTGGAGGCAGTGAGCAGTGGTTGGGTTCTGGCTGAATTCTGAAGGAGTATCAACAGGATTTGTTGATGTGCATGCTTGGGTGTGATCGATCAGGGTCAAGCATGACTAAGCTGAACAATTGCAAAGAAAGAGTTGCAAGGATTAATTGACCAGATGCGTGAAGATCAGCAAGGTGTGGAGAGCAGAATTTGGGGGGATGACAAAGAGCTCCTGCCATTTCATGCTGCTTGTCTCTGCTAGCCCCTGGGTGCTCCTGAACCTGGGCTCTCTGCCCACCGACCCCATGTCCCAGGTGACCATCTCAGGCTCTTTTTAAGAGCTCTGATAATTTTCCCTTCCTGCTCTGTGTCCTTGGAGAGTGATCTCAAAGTGATGGCTTGGCCAGTGTCTTGTCCGAAAGGTTCCTGAGAATCCTCTATCAGTCAGGATCCAGGTGGGAAGATTAGTGAAGAATTTGGGTGGTCACTTTTCCCTTCTTCCCCTGCTCATGAACTTGGGTAGTAGTGGTTGATTCTTGGCAGCTATTTCATTTTTTATAGTAATGGATTATACTGTCACAACGGGAACAGCAATTAGCAGTCTTCAGAGTTAAATATACAACATATGATATTGTAAACACATCATAAAGATGTTGCTGAGAGGGGTTGTTGAGGCAAGTCATCCAAAATCCCAATTCTGAAGGAAGGTCCCCCCTTTCCGATTTGCAAATGCTGGCTTAGTTTAGTATATGCTAGGTCAGGGCTTTGTGAAATTGACTGCACCTGTGAATCACATGGGAATCTTTTTAAGATGCTGGTTCTGATTAAGTACATCTTGAAGAGGGTGGGAGGAATGAGTTTGTTTTGTAATGTTAATTTTGGGCAAAAATGCTGCAGTCGCTGGTCTGAGGACAGCTATTTTAGGGGCATGGACCTTGTTGAGTTTCTGGAGTGCGTTCAGCTGTTGACCTTCCTAACCAAGATCCACGTGCTGCTCTTACACTCAGTGACTTCGGCCTGGGAGAATGGATGGCATTTGGTTGGTGGGAGCCATGTGACCTACTGGACACAGGAGAGAGGGAAAGGAAGCAAAGGATGAAGAATGGAGGCAGAAATGGGCACCTTCCTCTAAATGCATGGTGCCTATTTCTGTCTCCAGAATTGGGAGGCTAGGAAATTGAATTCAATCAAACTACATCTTGGAGGATTTTGAGGAGCACACTGACAGTGGATTATTAGTCAACGATACTTGAAATTTTTTACTGCCTGTGCATCACATGCAAGATAATTGTAGACAGTATATGGGCCTTTTAGGAAATCTATGGACCACCAGTATTTTCTTATAACCTTAATAGTTATGTTACCTTCTGTTTATGGCAAGAGTTTAGACACTGCCTTCTTTGCCAGTCTGGGAGCTTGCTGCATGCAGTCATCATGTCTCAGTTGGATTGCTGCCTCTAGGCCTTGTTTATCACCGTTGCTTAATAAATGGAGATGGGCCTGTGTTAACTTAGCCAGAGATTCCGTAAAAAATGTGACTGAACTGTCCGGGTTCTCAGTGTTAGCACCATCTGCACTAGAACATAGTACCTTTAACAAACATGTAAAGACCTGGGGGGAAATGTTTTCAAAACTTCCTCATCACTTCTTGGTGACTGAGGTTACTTTTATAGAAAATGTAAGTGATGTTTTGAGAATACAAATAGGACTAATAGATTCAGGAAAGAAAAGATTAAGGTGCTTAAAGTCTATGTTTAAAATCTTAGCTTTTTAAATGGTATCTTTCTTAATGTCTTTATTTTGGGAAAAAGCTAGATATTTGTAAACAGAAAAGAACTACTTTTTATTCATTTTTTCCTCACCTCTCAAATAAGAAGAAGAGGATATTAATAAAGGGATTTCCCTCCCTCCCTCCCTTCCTTCCTTTTCCAGGCAACACATTTTATTGGCTTGTGAATTACCTTTCCAGTGGGAGTGGCAATGAGGATGTTTTGTAATAGAACTGGGGCTCTGGTTTGAAAGGAAGAGTTGGGAGCACTCAGTTTCCTTAGGCTGCTCTTTAGAAAACAGACAGACAGACG
>PVKU01005291.1:57217-126546 GCA_004027475.1 Anoura caudifer | reverse complement strand
GGGAGATAGGAAGCACTGTGGGCGTCTGTGGGTATCCTGAAGGACTTTAATATTTTAATATTAAAGTTAAGTTGCTACTTTAACTCTGTATAGCATTAAATAAACATTTCCTTTCCTTTTCACAAATCTCTGGCTTTGAGAGGCATCTTTCCATAAGGCGGCGGACAATAATGGACCTTCTGTTTGCTCTGTAACACCACCATGACAACATAAACTCATATGAACACAGTAAGCTTGTTTTCATAGACACTGAAATTGAGAACAGGCTGACAGTCACCAGAGGGGAGAGGGAAGGGAATTCCAGGGGAAAAAGGGAAGGGTTTAGAGCAACAAGTATAAAAGACACATGGACAAAACTGGGGGGTAGAAATGGGAGGGAGGTGGGGAGAGCTGGGGCAGTGGGCTGGGATGGGAGAAGACAGAAAACTGTACAAGAGCAACAATTAAAATAAAATTAAATTAAAAAAAGAAAAAAACTATTCCTTCAACTATTTAATGCACTTTTTTAAGGCAGCCATAATCTAGGTAAAACACAGACTAGGCAATATTTATTGGTTATTTTCATTTTATCTCAGAATATTTTAGGATTTTTAATGAGCATAACAAAGAAGTCATAGTCATGCTTAAAATACCTGATGCTAAACTATTTTATTGAGGAGGCTTTCATAAACAGATAATGACACAGGCTAAGATCAGAACTGGCCTTACAAGATATTAAAGGAGGTCATCAATCCTGTGTATGAGGGGATTTTCTCTGATAAAAACCCTTATTAAAATGTGTTTTCCCAACCACCTGGTTAAATTAAATGCCTGAAATCCCACCAAGAAATGTGTATTCTCATTGATTAAAGCAATGCTAAATAAGAATATTTGATTACAAATTTGTAGTTTTATTACCATTAGTATTTAACTAATTATTAATAAAATAAAGAGAACAAAAGGATTTAGAAATTGAGTTTAATTACCTGGGGAGCATGAGCTTATTTGCTTTGCCAGGAGACTACAGTTTTACACTCCAAGGGATAACAGCATAGTTCTGTTAAGGGGATTAACACTCCTCCCTTCCCCCCTCCAGTAGCAGATTGTTGGGGAGTGGGGGGCAGGATGCAGGGAGAGGTGCTTGACTACAGAGGCCTGTCAGTCTAGCCTGTGGAAAGAATGTATTGGTTAGGAGGTAGACCCATCCAAAGCCTGAAAAAACATGGGAAGTTGATTGCTTCTTTTCAAAAAGTGCTTGGTGTGTCCCAAGCCCAAGCTAATACAGTCCCAAGGGAACAAAGATGTACCTGCTCTCTCTCTCTCTCTCTCTCTCTCTCTCTCTCTCTCTCTCTCTCTCTCTCTCTCTCTCTGTCTTTCTCTTTCTTGTGACTTGTACTTGCCCCATGTATTTGCATGTCCTCTCCATAGCCATGGGGCCTTAGCAGCCACGTGGCCCATTGCCATGGGAACTCCACCTGCAGGCTCCAGGAGAGAGTCTTAATACCACAGCACAGCAATAAACTGCAACTGAAAACACACACTAAGCTAGTCAGATGTGGGACTGGACTGTACTTTAATATGGAGGAGAAACTCTAGGCAGTGGCCTTTATTCTGGCCCTACTGTGGATAAGATTGGACCTTTTCCATAGTGAGACAGATGGATATGTGGCAGTCAGAAGAACTCCCTTAATTTTACATCATCAATAAATTTTACCACAGAACCCCATTCTCCCATGCAGGTTTCAGGAAATTCTTTTCCTTGTGATACCATAAGAACTCCACCTCCATCAATAATAGCTTGAAGATTAAATACTGCTGTCTAAGCAAGAGAACGCATATTTCAACTAGTCTATAATAAAATGACTACAGCAGCTTGGGAAGCCAGAAAATGGTCTGGCATCACTTTCAGTAGGAATATGGTGGCAGAGGTTGAGATAACCTGAGGACTCCCGACTATATAGGAGTGATGGAAGTAAAAAATAAAATTAACCACAAACTGTAATATACCAAGTATAGTAGAAGGTAGGCTTATCTCATTTAATTTTCAAAGATAGATGATTTTTTCAGAACATTCCCATTGGTTATAAGTCCAATGATAGGAAAACAGACAAACTTTGCATTACATTGTGCTGCTCCTCTCCATCTTTGAAAATAGTTCCTGATCTCTGGGGTGCAGACATCTGAGGGGCATCAGAAACCTAGGAAACAGTGTATTGCCTATGTATAGCAAACAGTCTGACAAATAATTTGCCTGACAATTTTTTAAACATGACCTTATGGATGTCAATACATGCTTTAATAGTTAATAAAATGAAATTTTTACTGTAAAGGGTTGTTGGATTTAGAGTAACTTTTGGTCATGTTTTCTCAAAGAGCAGTAAAATGTAAGTACTCTCATGTACAGGGTCTGGTACATGGACTGAAGTTAAATGTTTGCAGTACTTGAAAAATTATGAAATCACTGCTCTTCAATTTGAATGTAGTTTAGAACGGAGCACATCAAGATCCCAGCAATTTATGCAAGGCTGTGTGAAGATGATTTTATTTTATTTTATTTTTGTTGTTCATGTACAGTTGTCTCCATTTTCCTGCCACTACTTTCCCCACCCACCCACCCCCACCTCCCACCCTCAATCCTCCCCCCTTTGGCTTTGTCCATGGGTCCTTTATACATGTTCCTTGATGACCCTTCCCCTTCTTTCCCTTGTTATTCCTCTCCTCCTCCCCTCTGGTTACTGTCAGTTTGTTCTTTATTTCAATGCCTCTTCTTATATTTTTCTTGCTTGTTCATTTTGTTGATTAGGTTCCACTTATAGGGGAGATCATATGGTATTTGTCTTTCACCACCTGGCTTATTTCACTTAGCATAATGCTTCCTGGTTCTATCCATACTGTTACAAAGGGTAGGGGTTCCTTCTTTCTTTCTACTGCATAGTATTCCATTGTGTGAATGTACCACAGTTTATTGATAAACTCATTTACTGATTGGCACATTGGTTAGCTGCGAAATCCAGTTGGAGATTGATTCAGTTACAGGGAACAAAGTAGTCTCCCCTCATACATGTCTGGACCCCCAATAGATGACCGAACCCTCAAATAGTACCAAACCATAAATACTGTATGCTATGTATTCCTGTACATACATACCTATGATAAAGTTTAATTTATAAACTCAGCAATTTCACTGATACAAGATTCGATCTTTCCTTAGCAACCTCAGTATATGATTTTTTTTTTCTTATTAAGATGAGAACTTTCACCTTTTTACTTAAAGAAAGCACTTTACAGCTTTCCTTTGGCATATCCAAATTGCCAGTATCACTACTCTTGTGGCTTTGGGGCCAGTATTTCTTAAAGACAGGAACTGAGGCACTGAAATGTTGCAGAAGTCAGTTTGGTAACAGGTGGCCACTACCGACTAATGGGCGGGAGGATATAGAGTATGGAGATGCTGGACAAAGGGAGATTCACATCTTTGGTGGGACAGAAGTGGATGGAGAGATTCCATCATGCTACTCAGAGTGACGATTTAAAACTTATGAACTGTTTATTGCTGGAATTTTCTAGTGAATATTTTTGGACCAGAGTTGACCACAGCTGACTAAAACCATCGAAATTAAAACTGGATAAGGGGCAGGAGGACTTATGTAGTTTTTTTAAATCATAGAGCAAAGAATTACTGCTGGACTTGGAAATTAGAAAATAATTCCTTAAAACATAACAAACTGCCAAGTTAACAGTTATCAAGAAGATAACAGAGAGTGTAGGTAAGAGGACAGAGGCAACAAAGATAATACAGAATTAAATTAATCTGCATGCCCATTTCAATCAATTGAATGATACAGTTTGAAAACCCACTTATAAGGGATTTATTTGGGAGTTTAAAAAGCTATAGGGCACATTACTAACAAATAAAATATAAGAAATAGTCCATTAATCACAAGAAACAAACCAACAAGAAAAAAATCCTGCCATTTTTGAAACTGTGTACAAGTTAGAACCAGAACATGACCTCCATTAACAAGGCTCGAAGTTACTTTTTTGAATGACTAAATTATTTGGATGTTTAAGCAAAGGTCAGAGATCGGTCTATGAATGCACAGGGTCTTTCCTATTTACATGCATATGTGATGATTTTTAGCTCTCTTTCCTTTCAAAGCATTTTCAATGTCCCCCATTGCCATTAATCACCACATCCTGTTATTTATTCCATCAAAAATCACTCCTCATTTTCTATCCATCCCTTTTTTATTTATTCTAACTCCCACCACTGTAGATCTGCAGTTTTTTCACGGCATCAAGCTGGTAGAGTTTATTTACTGCCCTTGACTTTAGCACTTTCACTTTGCACATTGATATCTTATCACTTCTACTTCCCTAAAAGCAGAGACAAGCATATAAAAGACACTTGGAAGTTTCGACTGCATATATGGAACTAGAGATGGAGAGATGAATAGAAGGATGGATGGGTGTATGAATGGAGAGAGTGTGACATCCTCATTCAAGACACATTTATTTTTACCTTCATATATTCTTTTTAAAATTAAAGTATAATTGACTTACAAAATTACAGTATTAGTTTCAGATGTTCAACACAGTGATTCACTATTTGCATTCATTACAAAGTGATTGTCACAATAGGTCTAGTTATCATCTGTTATGACAGTTATTACAGTATTATTAACAATATTTATACACTGTTCATTACTTCCTTGTGACTTACTTATTTTAAAACTGGAAGTTTGTACCCCTTAATTCCTTTCACATATTTCAGCCATCCTCCCACTACTGTCCCTCTGCCAACCACCAGTTTGTCATCTGCTTCTATGAGTCTGTTTCTATTTTGTTTTCCTTATTTGTTTTGTTTTTTAGATTCCACATACAAGAGAAATCATACAGTCTTTGTCTTTCTCTGCCAGTCTCATTTCACTTAGCATAATACCTTTCAGGTCTGTCCATGTTATTACAAATGACAAGATTTCATATTTTATGGCTGAGTAATATTCCATTATGTGTAATGGAATATTATATATAATTACATATAAAATATACTATGTGATACATATATCGCATATTTATTCATCAATCTATTGATGGGTATATTAGATGCATACCATATTTTTCAGACTGTAAGATGCACTTTCCCCACCCGCAAATTTGGGAGGAATAATGGTTTTTAATGCTGCTGTTGAATTCTGTTTACATTTACATTGGTGAAATATTATGTTATTTATGTTTTAAACATTTTACCATATGTTTTGCTTCAAAATTTTTCTTATTCTTCTCCTCTAAAACCTATGTGCAACTTACAGTCTGAAAAATATGCATATATAATTATATACATATATAAAATATAAAATACCCACTAATCTATTGATGGAAGGTATAGATGTTTCCCTCTCACATCTATGTTTCTCTCTCTCCCTTCTTCTCTCACTTCCTCTTTCTCAAAGCAATGAAAATATGTCCTTGGGTGAGGATGAAAAGAAAAAGAAAACAGTAAATACTGTATAATAAAGAGTATTATATCTGTTTTAACATGAGATTTACACATTTTAAAATATATTACTCATCAGCATAATATTCCATACATTTATAATAAAAACTCTGAGCATTGTTTTAGCTTTAAAGTTAGAAAAGAATGTTTAATATTCATGTTAATAAATTATATTTAAATTGTAACTTAATTATTTATCATTTAAACTCCCTATTAACTAACATATTAAAATATATGTGTAAGGCCCTATTTATATGTCTTTAAAGTCAGAAAAAATGTATATAATCTACTACCTTATAATCATTAGTTTTTAGAATAACCGAGATTTTACTCAATTATTTTTAGGAAAAGTCCAAGAATTCTGCTAAAACATATCTCACCCATGAGTAGGAAAGTTACTAAGTGATATCAGTTTAGAATGGTAAACTAAGTCAAGCAGAACCAAAGAGTTTGCATGCCAAGAAACATATAAAGAAGATATTTCAGTAACAGCTTTGCTATTAATGACATCAAAGCTTCAGAACACCAGCAATGTGCAGGACCACAACTTATGATGTTATTAGAGACTTAACTACATTTTGTGGAAACACAGTCAAGTTTCATATGGGAAAAGGGTGATATGCAAAACAGCTGCCAATGCTAACAAATCCTACAATGTAAAAGGGAACTATAGATAAATAGCACAGGATCCTGAAGAATTTTGAATGTGCCATGCATATTAACCTTTAGTAACTACATCTTGAGTAGGTGCAAGGTCCAGAGAGAGTAGGAAGACAGCCCAGGAATCAGGTGTGGGGACTGAGGACAGTGGGCAGTTACCAACTAGCAAATAAGTATGTCAAGATTTTATGCACTGGAAAATATATACCAACTGTGTGGCAGTTAAGCACCAACCCTGAGTATAGTTAACCTCATCTACTAAACATGCCCTGCACTATTCTTTTTTTTCCACTTTTTTTATTGTTGTTCAAGTACAGTTGTCTCCACTTCCCCCCACCACTCCCCCACATCCAAGACATCCCCAATCCCTACTCTTGGTCTTAGCCCCCTTCGGTTTCTTCCATGTGTCCTTTATACATGTTCCTGAAAACCCTTCCCCCTTTTCCCCCCATTATCCCCTCCCACCTCCCCTCTTGTTACTGTCAGTTTGTTCTTAATTCCCATGTCTCTGGTTATATTTTGCTTGCTTGTTTGTTTTGTTGATTAGATTCCACTTATAGGTGAGATCGTATGGTATTTGTCTTTCACTGTATGGCTTATTTCACTTAGCATAATGCTCTCCAGATCCACCCATGCTGTCCAAAAGAATAGGAGCTCCTTCTTTCTTTCTACTGCATAGTATTCCACCATGTGAATGTACCATAGTTTTTGATCCATTTATTTACCGATAAGCACTTAAGTTGCTTCCAGCACTTCACTATTGTAAATTGTGCTGCTATGAACATTGGGGTGTATGGGTTCTTTTGAATTGGTGTTTCAGGATTCTTAGGGTATAATCCCAGCACTTGAATTGCTGGGTCAAAAGGCAGTTCCGTTTTTAGTTTTCTGAGGACATTACATATTGTTTTCTATAGTGACCATACGAGTCCGCATCCCCACCAACAGTGTACAAGGGTTCCCTTTTCTCCACATCCTCTCCAACACTTCTTGTTTGTTGATTTGTTTATGATGGCCATTCTCACCTGTGTGAAGTGGTATCTCATTGTTGTTTTAATTTGCATCTCTCTGCTGGCTAGTGATGCTGAGCATCTTTTCATATGTCTCTGGGCCTCTTGTATATCCTCCTTGGAGAACTGCCTGTTCAAGTCCTTTGCCCATTTTTTAATAGGGTTGTTTATCTTCCCGGAGTGGAATCATCTGAGTTCCTTATATAATTTGGAGATCAAACCCATATCATTGGAAAATATGTTTTCCCATATGATTGGTTCTCTTTTCATTTTAATGTTTTCTTTAGCCATACAGAGGATTTTTATTTTGATGAGATCCCATTTGTTTATTCTTCCCTTTATTGTCCCTTGCTCTAGGGGACATATCAGTGAAAATATTGCTGTGTGGAATATCTGAGATTTTTCTCCCTGTGTTCTCCTCTAGGACTTCAATGGTGTCATGACTTATATTTACCTCTTTTATCCACCTTGAATTTGCTTTTGTGTATGGTGTAAGGTGGTGATCAAGTTTCTTTTTTGGCATGTAGCCATTCAGATCTCCCAACACCATTTGTTGAAAGCTATTTTTACTCCATTTTATGCTTCTGCCCCCTTTGTTGAATATTAATTGACCATAGAGAATTAGGTTTATTTCTGGGTTCTCTGTTCTGTTCCATTGGTCTATGTGTCTATTCTTATGCCAGTACCAGACTGTTTTGATTACAGTGGCCTTCTAACACAGTTTGATATCAGGTATTGTGATCCCTCCTACTTTGTTCTTCTTTCTCAAAATTGCTGTGGCTATTCAGGGTTGTTTATGGTTCCATATAAATTTTTGAAATGTTTGTTCTATATCTGTAAAACATTCCATTGTTATTTTAATGGGTATTTCATTGAATGTATAAATTGCATTGGGTAGTATGGCCACTTTGATGATGTTAATTCTTCCAATCCATGAACAAGGTAGATACTGCCATTTGTGTCTTCCTTAATTTCTTTCTTCAGTGTTGTGTAGTTTTCTGAGTAAAGGTCTTTTACCTCCTTGGTTAGGTTTATTCCTAGGTACATTAATTTTCTTGTTGCTATATCAAATGGGTTTTTTTCCTTATTTCTATTTCTGATGTTTCATTGCTGGTATACAAAAATGCCTTTGATTTCTGAATATTGGTTTTGTATCACACCATGTTGCCAAATTTATTTATGAGGTGGAGTAGTGTTTTGGTGGAATCTATAGGATTTTCTATATAGACTATCATGTCACCTGAAAACAGTGACAGTTTTGCTTCCTCCTTTCCAGTTTGGATGCCTTTTATTTATTTTTCTTAACTGATTGCTGTGGCTAGGACTTCCAGTGCTATGTTGAATAGAAGTGGTGAAAGCAGACATCCTTGTCTTGTTCCTGATCTTAGTGGGAAAGCTTTTATTTTATGCCCATTATGTATGATGTTGGCTGTAGGTCTCTCCTACATGGCCTTTATTATATTCAGGAATGCTCCCTCTATTCCCACTTTGCTGAGTGTTTTTATCATAAATGGCTGCTGTAACTTACCAAATGCTTTTTCCCCATCTATTGATATCATCATGTGATTTTTGTCTTTCCTCTTGTTTATGTGGTATATTATGTTTATTGATTTGTGGATATTGAACCATCCTTGCATCCCTGGGATGAATCCCACTTGGTCATGGTGTATGATCTTTTTAATGTATTGCTGGATGCAGTTTGCCAATATTTTGTTGAGAACTGTAGCATCTATATTCATCAGTGATGTTTGCCTGTAGTTTTCTTTCTTTGTTGTGTCTTCATCTGGATTTGTAACTAGGATGATTCTGGCTTCATAAAGAGTTTGGGAGTCTTCCATCTTCTTGGATTTTTTTGCAACAGTATGTGAAGGATAGTGGTTAGCTCTTGCTTAAATGTTTTGTAAAATTCTCCTGTCCAGTGTGATCCAGGGCTTTCATGTTCCCAGAGTTTTTTGATTACTGCTTCAATTTCATCTGCTGTTACTGGTCTGTTCAGGCTTTCTGCTTCTTCTTCATTCAGTTTTGGACGATTATATTTTTCTAGAAATTTGTTCATTTCACCTAGGTTTTCAAATTTCTTGCCATATAGTTCTTTATAGTTATTTCTTACAATCCTTTGTATTTCTGTGGTGTCAGTTGTAATCTCTCCTATTTCATTTTTGATTGTGTTTATTTGGGTCCTCTCTCTTTTTTTCTTGATAAGTCTGCTTAAAGGCTTCTTAATTTTGTTTATCTTTTCAATGAACCAGCTCCTGCATTTATTGATCCTTAGAATTATTCTTTTAGTCTCTATGTCATTTAATTCTGCTCTGATCTTGATTATTTCCTTTCTTCTACTTGCTTAGGGCTGTCTTTGTTGTTGTTCCTCCAGTTCCTGTAGATATAGGGTTAGGTTGTTTATTTTAAATGCTTCTATCTCTTTTAGGTAGGCCCATGTCACTATGAACTTCCCTCTCAGTACTGTCTTCACTGTGTCCCATAAGTTTTGGATTGTTGTGAGTTCATTTTCACTTGTTTCCAGAAAGTTTTTGATTTCCTCCCTGATCTCCTTCTTAGCCCATCCATTGTTTAATAACATGTTATTCAATCTCCATGAATTTCAGTGTTTTTGAGTTTTTTCTTTGATGTTGGTTTCTAGTTTCAGTCCCTTGTGATCTGAGAAAATGCTTGATATGATTTCAATATGTTTGAATTTGTTGAGGCTGATTTTGTGTCGTATCATGTGGTCTGTCTTTGAAAATGTTTCATGTGCATTTGAAAAGAATGTGTACTTTGCTTCTTTGGGATGAAAGGTTCTATATATATCACTGAAGTACATTTGATCCGGGGCATCGTTCAATGCCACAACATCCTTGTTGATACTTTTTTTGGAAGATCTATCATTTTTGACAGGGGGTGTTAAAATCTCCTAGTTAAATATGTTGCTCTCTTTATCCTTCTTGAAGTCCTCCAAGATTTTCCTTATATATTTGAGTGGCCCTATATTGGGTGCACATATGTTTACAAAGTTTATGTCTTCTTGATGGATTTTCCCCTGAGTATTATGAAGTGTCCTGGGTCTCTTTTTATGGCCCTTGTTTTGAAGTCTATTTTGTCTCATATGAGTATTGCTACCCCAGCTTTCTTTTCCTGTCCATTTGCTGGAATATTTTTTTCCAACCTTTCACTTTCAGTCTGTATAGGTCTTTTGTTCTGAGGTAAGTCTCTTGTAGGCAGCATATGTGTGGGTCATGATTTCTTATCCATTCAGTTACTCTATATCTTTTGATTGGAACATTTAATCCATTAACATTTAAGGTTATTATTGATAGGTGCTTGTTCCTTTTTCCACCTTTGTACCTGTGTTCCTCTCTTTCTCACTCTTTTTCTTCTTCATATAGCAGTCCTTTCAGCATATCTTGAAGTGCTGGTTTGGTGGAAGTGTATTCTTTCAGCCTTCTTTTGCCTAAGAAACTCCTTATTTCACCTCCCATTTTAATTGGGAGCCTCACTGGGTAGAGTAGTCTTGGTTGTAAGCCTTTGCTTTTTATTACTTGGAGTATTTTTTTGCCATTTGTCCTGGCCTGTAGTGTGTCTATTGAGAAATCAACTGCTGGCCTTATCAAAGCTTCCTTGTATGTTACTTCTTGTTTCTCTCTTGCTGCTTTTAAGATTCTGTCTTTGTCTTAAAACTTGGCATTTTAATCATGATATGTCTTGAAGTGGGTTTCTTTGGGTTCATCTTGATTGGGACCCTCTTTGCTTCCTGAACTTTAGTGACTTTTCCTCTCTCCATGTTCTGGAAGTTTTCTGTCATTATTTTTTCAAACAGGGTTTCTATCACTTGCTCCTTTTCTTCTCCTTCTGGTATTCCTATGATTCGAATATTGTTGCATTTCATGTTACCCTGGAGTTCCCTTAAGCTATCTTCATATTTTTTTTAGTCTTTTTTGTTTAGCTGCTCTACCTGGATATTTCTTTCAACCTTGTTTTCCAGCTCACTAATTTGGTCCTCTGTTTTTTCCAGCCTGCTTATAATTCTTTCTAGTGTTTTTTTTTTTAATTTCAGAAATTATATTCTTCATTTCTTCCTGGTTCTTGTTTATAGATTCTATTTCCTTTTTCATATTGTTGTAGTTCTCACTCAGTTCCTTGTAGTTGTTTTTGAGTTCCTTGAGCACCATTATAACAATTCTTTTGAATTCTATATCTGATAGTTTGTTGCCTCCATTTCATTTAGCTCTTTTACTGGGGAGTCTTCCATTCCTTTTGATTGCAGGTTCTTTCTTTGTCTTCCCATTTTAGGTGACTCTTACTTGTTTCTGCATTTCCTGGTGCTCTGCTTTGCTAGCTGTCTTTGTAGGGTGAACTTCTACAGTAGGAGTTATATGGGATTCAGTGGTATGGTCTCTTTGATCTCCTTGTCTGGATACTCTAGGGTTGCCCTTTCTTCCATTTGTGTGGATTCTCTTTTTGTACTTCGGTTTTACCTGTTGGTGGTTCCTTTTTTGGTATGTTCTCTCCTCCAGCAGGTTTACTGGTGTTCCCAACTCCCACCTTATCTTGTATGTGATCAGTGGCAGGGTGAAGGTGAAATAGAATAAGACAGTGGGAGAGTATTCTATTGGATTTAAAGTACTAGCAAGTAGACAACAGACAGGAAATACTTGGAGAAGTACAGTAAGAACCATAATATTTTCCACAACTAGCCACTTTTTATAAAAGGTGAAAAAGAGATAAGGCTCTTATTAGAGGGGAGATGGAATGTGAGTTGAATTCAGAAAGCAGAGCACTTGTACAAGGTTAGGTGGTGAGATGTGAGAGTAAGGGAGAGAAACTAGGCATAGTGTGTGAGAGAATAAAGTTAAACACATTATTGTTAAACACAATAAAGCTCAGGAAGGTAGTGACATGGACCAAGACCAAGGAGGGGTGCTGTGTAGGATTTGTAATAATATAGAGCAACAATTATTTACAATAATACAGGAACAACAATAATATGACAAGAAATAATGATCTGAATAAAAAGAATAGAAAGTAAAAGACCAAGAGTAGTGTGTTATTGGAATATGAGTGAAATGAGAGAAGAAAAATTAAAATATAATGTGAAAGGGAGAACAAAGAAAACCAGTCAAACAATGCAATTAAACAAACAAAACAAAGAAAACTAAACAGAAAGAAGAGAAATAAAAATAAAAAATAATAAAAGAAAAGAAATAAAATAACAAAAATAATAAAAATAAAAAATAAAATGCAAGTTCTGTAAGATAGCAAAGTGAAATTTTTCTCAGTTTCCCAGCTGGCATTAGCTTTCTGATCTTTCTCTGGTTCTGTCTTTGGTTCTTTTGTCCTTTCACAACTCAAGATCTTATTGTCTCACACTTGAGGGGGGCAGGGAGCTCCTGCTGACTTTAAACTTGCCAGGCCAGTTCTGCCCATCTTCCTGGCTGCTGCAGGAAGAGAGGGGCTGGACTTCGCTTTTTTCCTTTCCTACAGTTTTGGAAGGATAGGGTCTAGGTCTGGGCTACAATAGTTATAGCCTCTAGCCCAGCCTCTAGCCCAAGCCTTCTGAGTGTTGCATGGCTCCCACTGTCCATCTATGCCAGGCCAGTGCCTTTAAACCACCGCATTGTGCCACCTGCGAGATGCACTGGTTAGGAGCAACCTGCACAACTCCTACTCAGTTTTTTGCTGGCCTAGGTGCTATGCATTCTCAAAGTCCCTTCCAGGCAGTTTAGTTCTCTTATTAAATTAAGTTTTTCTGGACTGCTAACTCTCTGAGCCCCTGCTGCCCTCCTCTGATCATTCCATGTGGCACACCTCCTCTTCCCTCTTCGCTGGCCTGGCTACTACTAGGGAGAGTTCCTTGAACAGTGGCCGTGCGCTACTTTTTTTTTAAGTGAATTTCAATTGGTTTAGGCTGTCATTTTTAACAAGCACCAGATGTTTCACACAGTACAATTCTCTGACCTGTCCAAGACTGTCTGGGTCACTGTCAGTCATGGCTCAACTCTTCTCCCACCTCCAGGTGTCTCCTGTTCCCAGATTTCTCTGGTACTGTCGAGCCATCGACCACAGTCCAAGCTGGGGAACATCCCCTGCTTTGTGTCTCCCACTTCGTCTTTATCCCCTCAGCGACTTCAAGCATCCAGGTCTCTCTTGGCAGGACTCGTTTCCCTGCTCTTGGAGAGGAGGGAGCTGTGAAGTTAAAATCGCTGACCTGGCTCTCCTCCAAAACTCCTACAGCAGCAGGTACCTGGACTGCAACTACTGCTCTATGGTCCTAGGTGCAGAGCCCGGTGACTTTACCGTCGGCCTACCAAATCTCCTTACCATCTGCTTTTTAATGTCCTCAGCAATCTTTAACTTCCAAACTTCATATAAGCTGGGATTCCATATGCTGTTCACTCTGTTCTTCAGAAGATCGGCTAGGTGTCCCAGTTGGGTGCAGAAGCAAGAAGGTTAAGCTCCCACTTACCTCGCCACCATCTTCCCTTGAAATTCTTATTCTTTAGTGATTCTAATCACACTTCACCATGAAAATTAAAGAAAAGCTCTACAGTCATTATCTGTCTATGTGGCCACTTGATAGTTTTTGAAAACTATTCCTATATGTTGGTAATTTCCCACCTCTTTAGGACAGAAACTAGAACTTACCTTCCCAACTTCTCTTAAAGCTAGAGTATCCAGTGATTAGGTCTTATCAATCAGATATGGCCAAGCAAAGCTGATTAGAAGGAGGGTGCCATAAGGAACAAGGAGGGGTGTAGAATGCCTTTGCTTGACAGCGGAACCTCCCACTGTAGTGGCAGAAGTCTATGTGAGTGTTGCCTATCAGTAGATGTATTGCCAGCTGTGTAGCCTCCAAGCCTGATTCTCTAGCCATCTCAAGGGATCTATGAGCCACCTCCTCTCCTTTAATAAATCCTTTTTCCTAAAACAATCTGGAGTAGGTTCTGCTATTTGTAGCCAAGACCCCTGACTAATACAACCTCATTCCCTGACCCTTCCCTACAGTATGGATATACTAAAATTCCTGAGACATTGTTGTATTTTACCATGAAATCTTTGCCCATTATTTCCCAGAGCAGGAGGAGACCACCTCTTAAAGATCCTTGAAGTGACAGAGGCTCTCTCCAGTTGTTTGTGGCTCTCTTTAAAATATGAGGTGCTTATGGTCTCTTGGTTTCTAGCTTCACATTTTTTCTTGCCAATTCTCAGAAGTTCCTAATTGATATCTTCTTATATTTTCATGTGATATTCTTATAGCTGTTATCACATGGCCCTTGGCTATTTTCTTGGTGGTTGGCCTCTGTGGTGCATACTCCAAGGACAGGGACTGACCTTGTTCAACTTTGATCACCTGCAGCCCAGGGAAAGGCTCAGCTCATAGTACAGGCTCAATAGATGTTTATAGACAGAATGGCTCTCAGGACAAAAGTAAACTTATTCAAGTAATTTCACTCACTTTGTTTTACTAAACATCTATGCCAGTTGAAGCTAAAGACAGCATCATTTTTGTTCATACCACTACAAATGTTTATTGACCTAGGGGAATTATGCTGTGGCCCTACCCTGAGGGCTCTCCTCTCATGCTACTTGTTGTGGGCTTCAGTTTAGTAGAGCAGTTCTCCCTCTTCTGCTATTCTGTAGGACCTTACTGGTAGGAGCCACATAAGCATTATATGGCCAATATCAATTCCATTTACAAAGGAGGAAGAGAAGTCCTCTTCTCTCTTCCCTCCCATCTCTCATACTCTCATTTTCCACTCATGTCACTTTCATGATTAATTGCTATATGAAATTGGCACCAATTTGATCACCTTCATACATTTACTACAGATTTATGAGCTAGTAAGCCACATTGGTAGACTATGAAATTGTGCCCCACAGGAGTTTGCTAATTCCAGGTGAGTTGGAAACTTAAATTTAGCAGTTCACTATTACTCTCCCACTATGCCTAAGTCAACTTATCCCAGTATAAGTAGAGACATAAGGAAATCATGATCATATACGTGCTCGTTTAATGAACACTTTGATAACCAACATCCCTTGGTAGTGGATCAAAGCAAAAGAGACCTTGCAGAGTGGTAAGTAATCAGTATGATCTGTGTTGCTGCAGATCTCCATACAAAGAATCGGTCTAACTTTTGAGACAGGAGAAACTGGGGAAAGAAATCCACAAAGCACAGAAACATAATAGCTGTAGAAAGTCACACATTTAGAAAATCTTTCATGAACACTGAGATTTACTCTTTCTATGACTCCCAGAAAATTTAAAATCCATACTATTTGTTTAGAATAGTCTACACTATACCATCTCTTCTCTTGTTATCTTAAATTGCTTTTCAACTTTGGGTTTGATATTTAAGGTCTTAAATCCCCAACTAGAGTATAAGTTCTTTGGAAGTAAAATACATGAATAATAATACTAGACATTTGTTTAGGTGTCTCTTATATATACCTGGCAGCATTCTAGGTGTTTTGCTTATGTCATTTCCATAGCAAACCAAAAATTTGGTGCTACTGAGATTTTATATTTCAAATTGGATGAGGGTCAGTAATTCATTCACGGTCACACAGATGGCTGGAAGTCAAAGCAAGGAAAGCCTGACCATAATATCTGTGCTGTTAACTACTACAATATATCTTCCTCTTTCCTCCTTCTACCTTTGGGAATACCCTTTTGGCTTGACTTTTTTTTATTTTCCTTGACAAAAAACTTCATTAAATGTGACAGGAAAGACTCCTTCAGAGGTCCCTGGTTGACTTGGCCAGGAAGTCCTTGGTTGACTTGGTCAAGAAGTTCCAGGGTGACTTGGTCAGGATATCCCTGGTGGACTTGGTTGGGAGGTCCCTGGTTGACTTGGCTGGGAGGCCCAAGGGTGACTTCATTGGGAGGTGCCTGGTTGACTTCATTGTGAGCTCTCGGAGTCACTTGGTCAGGAGATCCCTGGTTAACTTGGCTGGGAGGTCTGGGGATGACTTCTTCTTGAGTTCCTTGGGTGACTTGGTCAGGAGATCCTTGGTTGACTTGGTCAGGAGGTCCCTTGTTGACTTGGTCAGGAGGTCTGGAGGTGACTTCATTGGGAGTTATCTGGTTGACTTTGTTGTGAGGTCCCAGGGTGACTTGGTTGGGACATCCTTGGTTGACTTGGTCAGGAGGTCCTGAGGTGACTTTGTCAGGAGGTCCTGGGGTGACTTGGCCGGGAGATTCTTGGTTAACTTGGTCAGGAGGTCCCTGATTGACTTGGTCAGGAGGTCCTGGGGTGACTTGGTCAGGAGATCCCTGGTTAACTTGGTCAGGAGGTCCTGAGGTGACTTGGTCGGGAGGTCCCAGGTTGACTTTATCAGGACCTTTTGTACAAAGCTTTGTGGGGGACTTGTCTCTGTCCCTCATGCCCCCACTATAAGCCCAGGTGCCCTCCAGCTTCTTGTCAGGATCTAGCACTTCCAGCACCTTTAATAAGACGTCTGAAGGTAGACTTTCCTTCAGATCTTGGTCACAAGCCAAGGGATTCTGGGTCAGGCTGGCTTCAATCTCTTCTACAAAAGCCTGTGTTTTCTGAGCTGGTGAGAGCTTGGAAAGCAATTCTGCTCTTTTGGGCAGCTTTTTCTGAGTCTTTCTGGGGGGAGATCGGGGAACTCTATGAACAATCGTGGGGAGAAAGCCCTCCCTAGGACCATGAATTATCAGATTATCAGCAGGTGGGCAGCCTGTTCTCAAATTGTCCGGCCCCTCTCTCATAAATATCCACCGCCGGGTGTCCATGGGGTACTTAGGAAGCTTGTTCCTATACTTTGCCAAATAGTTGGGAGGTAACTTGTCCCTTCCCTTGTTCCAGTACTTACAATGTGGGCCTAGGGCTATGGACTCCGGAGGCTCCATCCAGAACAGCTGCTTATACTTGATCTGCGGCAGTGACAGCCTCTTTTTGTCCGCCATAGTGCTGCTGGCCCCAAGGAGACCAGCGGCTTCAGGGTTTTGTTGTCCCAGCTGCTCCTGTTGCTAGGTGACCATTACTAGGTACTGCCGGAATCTTTCTGGTAGCTGGGCAACGCAGGCTTGCTGCGCATCCCGCATTCTCCCCAGATGGGCAGGGAAGATGCGTTCTTTGTCATGTTAGAGAACTGTTCCAGTGTATGGACACCCCACAGTATGTTTACCCACTCACCTTTTGATGAACTTTTGGGTCATTTCCAGTGTGAGGCTGTTGCAAATCAAGCTACCACAAGTATTTCACGTATTCATTCTTTGTACACATACTTTCATTTCTCTTGGGTGAATTTTAGCCAGGCATTGAACAGTAGGAGCATCTGATATGTGGGTTTTTTTTATATGTATTCACGACCATCAGATTTTAATATTTGCCCATATATGGGTGGGGTTTAAGGTGGTAACTAAAAAGCTCAGCAGTCAAGATCAATTATGTTTTACAAATGAGCAAAATAGAACCAGAGACATGGAAATAAAGAACAAACTGACAGGGACCAGAGAGGAGGGGGGAGGCGGATAATGGGGAAAGAAGGGAAAGGGGCAAGCCAAGGAACATGAATAGAGGACTCATGGGCACAGACAATGGTGGGGGGATTGACTGTGTGAGTGGGGGAGAGGACAGAGTAGGAGAGAACAATTGGGGAAAAGGTGGGACTACTGTAACTGAACAACAATAAAAAGATCGATTATGTTTTAAAGTAATATTTTCAAAAATAATCAGAAAAACACTGGCATACTGAGCCATATTAAAGCCTGAGGACAAAGGATAGACAACTAATACCACTTATCTATCTTTATTTGAAACCAACGTTTTGTTCACAGTGGATTTTTGGAAGTAATTTTGTTTTGTTTAAATTTTTATTGAATTTATTGGGGTGACATTTGTTAATAAAATTATGTGGGTTTCAAGTGTACAGTTCTGTAATACATCATCTGTATATTGTATTGTGTGTTCACCACCTAAAGTTGATAAGTGTTTAACATTTTAGAAACTACCAAACTTTTTCAAAGCAGTTATACTATTTAATATTCTTCTCAGTAGTGCATGAGAATTGCACTTCCAGCACATATTTCCCAACATGTGGTATGGTTAGTTATTTTAATTTGAGCTATTCTTTTTTTCTTTAGCCTTTACCTTTTTATGACTTCTAAGTTAACAAATTTTTTAGTCTTTTCTATTTTTTTAATTTTATTTGTATTGTTGTTCAAGTACAGTTGTCTCCATTTTCTCCCCACAACTCTTACCCCATCACAACCATTGCCACTTCCCACCCTTGATCCTACCCACCTTTTGCTTTGTCCATGTGTCCTTCATACGTGTTCCTTGACAATCCCTCCTCTTTCCCCACCATTATGCCCTCATACCTCCCCTCTAGTAACTGTCAGTTTGTTCTTAATTTCAATATCTCTGACTATATTTTGCTTGCTTGTTTTTTGTTGATTAGGTTCCACTTACAAGTGAGATCATATGGTATTTGTCTTTCACCACATAGCTTAAATCACTTAAGATAAAAACTGTGGTACATTTATATGATGGAATACTATGCAGCAGAATGAAACAAGGAGCTTCTACCCTTTGTGACCCTTGCATTTATTTGGAGAGCATTATGCTAATTTGAGCTATTCTAATAGGTGTTTAGTGATATCTCATTGATTTAATTTGCATTTCCCTAATACTTTTGCTGAGCATCTGTTTATATGCTTTTTTGCCATTTATATCTCTCCTTGGGTGAAGTGGTTCAAATTTTTTTGCACATTTTTAAATTGTGTTGCTTGGTATCTATCTCATTGACTCTTTTTTTAATTTTTAGAGAGGGGGAGGGAGGGAGAAAGAGAGGGAAAGAAACATCTATGTGAGAGAAACATTGATCAGTTGCATCTCACATATGCCCCAACCAGCTTGCAACCCAGTCATGTGCCCTGACCAGGAATCAAAACTTTTGCTTTGTGGACTGACGTGCAACCAAATTAGTCATGTCAGTCAGGGCTCTCATTGAGTCTTGAAGGTTCTTTGGGTATGTTGGATGGAAGTCCTTTATCAGATATGTGAATTGTAAAATTTTCTCTCCATCTATGGCTTGTCTTTTATCATCTTAACCACCTTTCAAAGAGCTGAGTTTTTACATTGGATGGAATCCAATTTATCAATTTGTTCTTTGATGGATTGTTCTCTGTGTTGTAGCTAAGGAAACTTTGCCTAGCCAAGGTTTTATTTTTTCAATTCTGCTAAAAGTTTCATAATCTTAGGTTTTACAGTTAGATATGTCATCTGTTTAAGTTTAATTTTTAGATGATGTAAGAGACAAGCCAAAGTTTTCATTTTTTAATTTTGTTTTTTTGCCTATAGATATCTAATAGTTCCAGATTTTCATTTTGAAAAAGAGATCTCTTCATTAAATTACCTTTGTTACTTTGCAGGTGTAAGTTGCCCATATTTCTGGGGGTTCCATTTCTGAACACTCTTTTCTGTTTCATCAATTTCTCTGTCTTATAACAATTCTGTGCTGTTGATTTCATTAGACTCTTAGTCCTCTACCTCCTTTCTTCTTTTACAAAGTTGTTTTGATTCTTGTAGGTCCTTTGAATTTCTATAGGAATTTTAGAATCAGTTCATCAGTGTCGACCAAAAAAAAAGGTTTGTGGATGTGATAAGGTTTCTATGGAATCCATTGTTGATAAAGCAGCTTTGAGGCAATTAGCATTTTAACAATATTGAGCTTCCTGACCCATGCAAAATGTTTATCTCTCCATTTATGTATATGTTGTTTCATTGATCTCAGCAATATTTTATAGCTGTTGGTATATAGGTCTTTCACATCTTTTACCTCTAGATTTTTCCCTAAATATTTAATGGGCTTGATACTATTATGAGTAGTATTATGTTCTTAATTTCCACATTCTTTGTTAATATTAGAAATATTATTGATTTGTATATTGATCTTGTATTATGCAGCCTTTGTAAACTCACTTTTTAATTCTAGTAGCCTTATTTATAGAGTCTGACAAATTTTCTGTATCAATAGTCATAACATCTGTTAATAAAGAATTTTACGTCTTTCTTTCAAATCATAATATTTTTTGTTCCTGGCCTTATAGCACTGAAACAGTTGACTAGAAGTGATGAGAGTGGACATTTTATTCTTGTTACTAATTTTAAGGAAAAAGCCATTAAGTATGATGCTAGCTTTTGTTTTTTTGTACAAACCCTTTTTCAGTTTAAGTTCTCTTTTACTTCTAATGTTCTAAGGCTTTGTGAAAAATGCTTTGTGTCAGATACTTAGATTGTGTCAAATGTTTTTTCTGCACCCATTGAGATGTTCATATGGCTTTTACTTTTTAGCTTGTTAACACAATAAATCACAATGATTGATTTCCAAGTGGTAAAATTACTTCAAATTACTGAGACAAATCTCACTTGATTATGCTGTATTATATATATATGTGTATGTACACACATGTATATATGTATGTATACATATAGTGTCAGATTAGGTTTGCTAAAATATTACAAAATATGTTTGCATTTATATTTGTGGGGTATAACTGATGTCTCTTTTCCTTTAATTCATTTATTTCACTGTTTGTTTTTTTTTTTTCAGGGTAATACCGGCTCCATAGAATGACTTGGGAAGTACCCCATCCACTTCATTTTTCTGGAACTATTTGTGTAAGATTGGTATTGTTTCTTCCTTATGGATTTTGTAGAAGTCACCAGTGAAGCCATCTAGGCCTAAGATATTCTTTTATTTTATTTTATTTTATTATTTATTTTATTTTATTTTATTTTATTTTATTTTATTTTATTTTAATTGTTGTTCTTGTACAGTTGTCTGTCTTTTACTAGTCTTTGTAGGAAGGATTTTGAACTGCAAATTCAATCTCTTTAATAGATATAAGGATATTCAGTTTATCTAATTTGTCTTGAATGAGTTTGGTTAGTTTGTATGTTTTAAGTACTATGTTTTATCTATGTTGTCTAAATTATTTCCATAAGGCGCCCATAGTATATTCTTGTTATCGCTTAAATATCAGTACAATATAGAGTGATGCCACCTCTTCTATTGATAACTTTTATTGTTTGTATCTTTTTTTTCTTGTTTTCTTTTTCCCCTAATTGGACTGGCTAGAGAATAATACAATTTATTGCTCTGTTTAAGGAAAGAGGAGGTTTTTTGTTCCATTGACTTTCCCTGATTTTTTTCTGTGTTCTATTTCATTGATTTTTTCCTCCCTACTTTGAACTACTGTTGTGTTGCCTTTAAAAATCTGTTCACATTAACGTAGGTTTTTCTAACATGAACCTCAAAACTCTTCCAGCCTCTATTCAATACCCAAGTCCAAAGCCATTTACTTACTTTTAGGTATTTGTTACAGCAACGTCCCACTTCTCGGTACCAATTTCTGTATTATACAAAAGAAATGTGTTTCTCTCCATTCTGGAGGCTAAAAGGTCCAAGTTCAAGGTACAGGCAGATTTAGTGTCTGGTCCATAGACAGCCGTCTTTTTGATGGGTTCTCACATGGCAGAAGGGGTCAAGGATCTCTCTAGGACCTCATTTATAGGTCACTAATCCCATTCATTAGGGATCCACCCTTATAACCTAATCATCCCCCAAAGTCCTTATCTTCAGATACTGTCACATTGGGAATTAGATTTCAAATATGATCTTGGTAGCAGCACAAACATTCAGTCTATAGCATGTTGACCCCCATTAGTTTTCATATATTTTATAATCTTTGTACTACTTTTAAAATTGCTTCTGCTTAAAATTCTTTAGTAGATTTTTACTTATAAAAGTCTTATATATTTACCCATGTAATTATCAATTCCATTATTCTTCACTCTTTTGTGTAGGTCAACAATGCTAAAACAAGAAATGGGTATATTCTGTCATTATTTTCCACTGCAAAGACATGGGATTCATTGGATCTGTATGGATTTATAAAGATCACCCATTTTGAACATGGACAATGGGGTGGGGATTGATTATGGAAGTGAGAGGTGGGCAGGGCAGGAAAGAGCAACAGGAAAATTGGGACAACTGTAATAGAACAACAGCAAAAAAACTCACCCATTTGTGTCCTTCACATTCATACTAGAAATCATCTCATCCCATTAAGAATCTAGACTTACTTGGAAACTAAGATACCTCCATTCAATTTAGAAGTAATTTCCATTATTTAAATTCCCCCATTACCTACAAAATAAGATAATTTTTCATATATTTATTTAATGTTTAGATGGTTTCACTTTTTGTTCTAATGTCTATGTAGTGACACCTTCTATAATTTGGAATTTCTTTTATGTCTTCATCTTCCCTTGTATTTTATATGCCAAGTAATTATGTCTTCTTTAAGGCAAAATTTCTATTATTTATTAGAAGCTTTCCATATAGTTGCTATATATGTGAAAATTTGCTCAAGAAACAGGGAAATAATGAAACTTTAAAATTACAAGTAATACATTCCTTCTGAGATTCCTTACTCATTTTGATAATTATTAATGAAATATTTGTACTCCATGGCACTCAGTAGTAAGAGTTGCATTTCTTTCCATTGCTATATAGTAGTGTACTGTTTAAAGTGGTTCAAATAAAAATAAAGGTTATAATGAACAAACAAAACAGAAACAAACTGATAGATACAGAAAACAGACTGATGATTACCAGAGAGGATTGGGGTTGGGGAGCTGGATAAAAAATGTGAAGGGATTGAGAAGTGCAGATTGGTAGTTACAGAACAGTCATGGGGATGTAAATTATAGCATAGGGAATGTAGTCAGTAATATTGTAATAACTATATATGATGCCAGGTGGATGCTAGGAATATCAGGAAGAACACTTTTTAGTGTATATGATTGTTTAACCACTATGCTGTACATCTGAAACTAACACAAAATAATATTGAATGAAAACTGTCATTGAAAAAAACAAAAAATGAAGGTTATAGTTCTGAATTATTTATAAAATCTTACAGATACTATTTATGGTATTAAGCTGTGATTTTACACTTGCAGAAATTACATTGCATTTTTCTATTTACAATTTATTATTATCATATGTATATGATAATATATGATATATAATACAAAGGTATATGTACACATACCTTTACATCATTTTTAAATAAGGTCTAAACTCGTTCTCTAATTATTCTTTGGATTTCTGAAAGATTGATGCTTAGAAAAGAAAAAATATTTACCTCACTTCTTTTTTGAAACATGTGCATTCCCTATGAGAAATGGAAAACACATTTTGGCAAAGACCTTTTCAATGATCTGCCTTTTGCAGGGCAGTTTGCATTTTTGGTAAGATTCATTTTTTATACAGCTTTGTTATTGTGAATCACTTAATTATTAAACTTAGAAATAAGATTTCAATAGAGTGATCATTTTCAACTTATTTTGGTCAAATGTCAGAATTTGAATTGCTAGCAATACTTTCTTATATATTCTTGTATTTTGCATTTAATATACTAGTATGACCTAAATGTTAAGCTTTAAATATGTTTGTGTTGAACTACAAAGAAAGCTAATGAGTAGCAATTTCCTTCTATTACTAAAAGAACTGAATATTTTGATTCTCAGACTCTTCTTTTTTCACTAAATACCTTTGATTTTTATTGTTGTTCAAGTACAGTTTTCTGCCTTTGCCCCCCTCTGCACCACCCCAGGCTTCCCCACATCCCTCCCTTGTTTCCATCCCCCCTTGTTATTGTCCATGTGTCCTTTACAGTTGTTCCTGTAAACCCTTCACCTTTTTCCCTCATTATCTCCTCCCCTCTCCCTTCTGGTTACTGTCAGCTTGTTCCCAATTTCAATGTCCAACTCTTATTTCAACTGCTTGAATATTGTGAATACTTAATATATATATGGAATTGATATATATGTATATATACATATGCGGATGTAAGTATGCATGTACACATACATTTGTGTATGCATCTATGTATACATATGTGTGTAAATATGTATGTATGTAGCCCAAATATTAAATAATAAGGAAACCATTCTGTTGAAAGGCCCAGGTGTTAAATCAGAAGAATTAAGTCTGAGTGTTTTATTAACATTATCAAAACTCCATGAATTTAACGAGGAGAGTTTTATGCATATAGATTTTTTAAAATCACTTTTAAATCACTTCATTTAGTAACAAAAATAAAAATAACAGTTTTCTCACTTTTATTTTTAACTACATTACATGTGTGGAGATCTCTATAGCAATACTAATTTCACTTTATTTGGACTTCTGAGTTATAATTCAATTTGAATTTTCACATGCAGTCTATTTGTATAGTTACTGTATTTTGAATCTTTCTTTCTTTACTTTGGTTTAATGCAATGACATAATAAGCTACTCCTTTGAGGAGTATAAAACTCATTACAAATATCATATATGTGATTAACTCCTTTGCTTTTTTAAAATAAAATCTCCACAGATATGTTGACTTGAGATATGTTTATTATATTGTGTAACCAGAAATTTAAATTAACAAATTTGAGTATATTTTGGGTAAAAATGTACATATGTCTAAGATTTGAATGAGTAAATAAGCAGTTAACATAGTGAATAATAATCAAGCTTCTGCCAGTCAGTTCCAATGCCCTAACATTTTATCAACCCAATTTATCAACCACAGGGCATGGTAGAAAGAGTTAGATTATAAAATGTCAATCTTAAATTGATGCTTCCACTGGCAATTATTACTGATGCTTAGCAGGGCACCACAGTAATATACTGTGCAATGCAGCAGTGTACTTGTTTATTAATATTTAAATTCTCCTTTCTTATGTCATCTTTGGCAAATGGAAAGGCAGCTGGATGAATTGCTGTGCCAATGATATGTCTTGTTGTAGAATGCTACCAGTAGAAATACATAGCTTTTATATATTCCCATTTTCCTGTCATTTCCCCCTTTAAAATAGACTTTATTTCTCAGGGAAAATTTAGATTCACAACAAAACTGAACATGAAGTATGGAGTTCCCATGTAACCTCAGCCCCAACACATCCACAGTCCCCCCCACTATCTACATCCCATAGTACACATTGGCACATTAATTACAATAGATGAACCTACACTGAGACATCATTATCATCCTAAGTCCTTTTCATATTGGCTTCTTTTAATTAGTAATATGCATTTAAGCTTCCTCCATGTCTTTCCATGGCTTCGCAGTGAACTTCTTTTACCACTGAATAATATTCCATTGTCTGAATGTACCACAATTTATTTATCTAGTCACCTGCTGAAAAGGGCATCTTGGTTGCCTCGAAGTTTGGGTAATTATGATTAAAGTTGTTATAGACATCCCCATGCAGGTTTTTATATCAACGTAAGTTTTCAACTCACTTGGGTAAATACCAAAGAGTGTGATTGCTTGATCATATAATAAGAGTGTATTTAGTTTTGTGAGAAACTGCCAAACTGTTTTCCAAAATGGTTATAACATTTTTCATTCCTACCAGCAACATATGAGATTTTCTGTCATTCCCCATTCTTGCCAGCATTTAGTGTTGTCAGTATTAGGGATTTGGGACATTCTAATAGGTGTGTGGTGGAATCTCACAGTTGTTTTAGTTTGCATTTATGTAAGGCCATATGGTAAGAAACATTTTTCATGCACTTATTTGCTATTTGCATATCATTTTCGGTGAGGTGCCCATTCAAATCCTTGGCCCATTTTTAGTGGGGTTTTTTGTTGTTGTTTTTGTTTTCTTATTGAGTTATAAGAGTTCTTTGTATATTTTGGATAACAGATCTTTATCAGATCTGTCTTTTGCAAATATTTTCTCCAAGCCTGTCACTTATCATCTAATTCTCTTGGCAATGTTTTTTGCAAGGTATTTTTTATTTTAATAAAGTCCAGCTTATTATTATTTCTTTCATGAATCATGGCTTTGCTGTTGTATCTACATTTCATTTCCATATCTAAGTTCATCTAGATTTTCTCTTATATTATCTTCTAGGAGAAGATAATATATTATCTTTTATAGTTTTTTGGGGTGTTTTTATATTGTGGATTTTTTTAAAAACTGCGTGTAATACAAATCTAGCCAAAACAATAGTGCAAAAAGTTAGAAAGCAACAATCTCTTGGGCTAGTGCAGTATAGGCTATACAGAAACAGCCATAATGAAATGTGTAGATCAGGCACAGTGAATACCAAGGAACCAAGGAGATGGTTCATTTTTCAACCCACAGTTTATGTTTCGGATTTCCCCCCAAGATTTCCATACAACAAACAGACATCTAGATCATCCCAGAAATCTATGGTGTAAGTGTACAGTCCCGAAGAGACCATGGAGAAACAAGTCTCCTGGGGCCATGAAGATTTGCAACAGGCCGAGTGAGAGTAGCACTTGGTATATAGCCATGTTCTATGGTAGAGGACGTTGGGTCCCTTTAGACTACTCAGATTACTGGAAGCTCGTTATCACATCCTAGTCTACAAGTTTTGTACTGAATGTTTTCTGATATCTATAAGTGAGCATGCCTGCCCATGTTAATGCTGATTAAAAAACACAAGTACACAAATCTATCTCCTTCATTGCTGGTGTATGAACCCAGAACGACATTGCAAAGTATTTCCTTGGCTTAAAGGATCACTTGATTAATTAGAAGTTTTAACAGAGGAACAGGAGTGCTGTACTAGAGGCTTTTGAAGGGAAACACAGGTACCACCAATTCCGATGAGTTTTTGAGAATGCTAGAAAAACAACAGACTGCCCAAGACGGCTGTCGTTGCTGTTCTCTATGGTAACAGCACTAACAAAAAATAACAATAATAAGAGCTCTTAATGATTGTAACATACACAGTTTGTGCTGTTTGACAAAACCCTGGGGATGTACATTAGTGATGATGCTTTATTTAAAAACAAAAACAAAAACAGTCCATGCTGAAATTGATCAGTGTAAGTTCAACTGTGGTTTTTAGGCTGGGTCCATGATTTAGGCTGTACCTACACAGCTCAGACCAAAAGAAAATCTTTTGAATGTTAAAGCAATTGTTCAGTCTTGAAGAAAAGAATAGTCAGGAAAATGCAATAATGATGGTAGGCAAAATCAAAAACAAAGAAACCGTTTATCGAGCTGCCAGCAAAGAAATCCTGCATGGAGACTACAAGTCTGGAGTTTCTGGGATGAAACTTCAGGAATCTCAGTCCACAGTTTCCTCAATCACTGTAGAGATGGAGCTGTCACTGAATCTGACAGATCCCTGCACCCCCAGGTCTGCCAACCCTTCACTGTAGCCTGAGGAACTGTTTCAACCAGCTCCTTTTTTTATCTTGTTCTTTGGCACAACATCAGTGGATTTCTCTGATTCAGAATGAGTTCTAATTGATCTCTGTTGCTTCTTTTCTACTGAGCCTTGGAGACATTGTGGGTTCAGTTCCAGAGCACTGCATTAAAGTGAGTTGTAATCTTACCGCTGGTGGAGGGTCTTGCCTGCAGAACCAGATGTTGCTTCAGGAGATGATATATTCTGAGGTGCCTTTTCATTTCTCTAGTTTGGTGTAGAAATTATAAGTCTATCTTGTCCCCTGACACTTTATTTTGTTTTGTTACCAATACTCTTCTTTGAATAAACAAACTGACCCGTAAATTTCCCATCTCCTGTAGCACTCTGTAGAGCAAACACTTGTTCTATTTTCACAACTGGAGACATGTTTCACTTAAGCAAATCCAAACTCCCTTTGTGCATTGTAATGGACATTGGGAAAGACTTCCTTGCTGCTTCTGTTTTCCAGGCTATTTTAATAGGAGTTGGTTCTTCCTCTTCAATGCTTGTGTTAGTTTTGTGTTTTACATGCACCCATTTTGACTTAATTTTGCAAAGGGTATACAATCTATGTCTAGATTAATTTTTTGCATGTGGATGTCCAAGTTTTTCAGAACCATTTGTTGAAAATACTAGCTTTGCTCCTATGTTAAGGGTCAATTGATTACATGTACGTGAACCTATTTCTGGGTTCTCTATTCTGTTCCATTGATCTATTTGTCTATTCTCATATTGTCAGTACCACATTGTCTTGATTACTGTAGCTTCATAGTAGGTCTTGAAGTCAGGTAAATGCACTGTTCTGACTTTGTTCTTCCCCTTCAATATTGTGTTGGCTGTTTTGGATATTTTGCCTCTCCACATAAACTTTAGAATCACTTTGTTAATATACACAAAATAAGTAGCTGGGATTTGGTTTGGAATTGTAATGAATCTACAGATTAAGTTTGGAAGAACTGATATCTTGACAATGCTGACTCTCCTTATCATGAACATGAATTTCTCTCTACTTATTTAGTTCTTTGACATCTTTCAGCAGAGTTTTTTAGTCTTCCTTATATACATCTTGTACTCATTTTGTCAGATTTATACCTAATTACTTCATTTTTGTGTGTTTGGTATTGTAAATGGTATTGTATTTTTAATTTCTAATTCTACTTGTTCGTTGCTGGTTCAGGCTTTCTTTGAGAGCATAAAAATCATGGAAATATGTAACTCATGACAGAAGATACGTCTTTATAAAATGCATGCAGAAAAAAAGGATATTAAAAAATAAACATTTATGTAGTGCTTACTACACAATATATACTAAGCGCTGGAAGGGCTTAAAAGTGAATACATAGTCTAAGATTTGTTTCTCACAAGTGAATAGATACTTAAAGGTTTGTGGGTTTTTTGTCACTTAGGATTTTTTCAGCCACAAATAACAGAACACATGAGTACAAGTGTTTTAAAAATAAGAAAATTCACTATTCATATTAACTGAAATGAGGTGGCAGAAAGTTATGTGAATAGTTATTTAATTCCCCATCAAAATTATGAGGAATTCATTTTTGCTCAGCTATCCCAGCCTGCTGACTTTCTTTTAGGTATGTGCAATAATAAACCCTCAAAAGTTATACTTAGAAGAAAATAAATGGCATCCCTCTTTCTGCTTCTACAGGGTCCAGAAGAAGTAACCCTTGCTTGAGTGTGGTTGGTAGAATAATAATAAGGGTGTAATAATTTATAGTTTTAATTTGAACATTTCACCTAAAATGTCATGTGGTGTGCCTGAGTGTGATGTTGTTATGTTACAGAATTATATGCTTATGATTTTGTAATACAAGATTTTTGTAATGAAAAGGGGGCATTATTTGTTCCAGACCTTGTATTTTTCCAGGAGGCAAACTCTACCCAGTAGCTACATAAGAGAGGTCCCCTTGCACCTCACCATCCAGAACTGTATACCATACCTGTGGATAAACCAGCCTTTCATAAAGGCAATAGTACACCCACAAAAAGTGGGATCATTAGTGATGAAGAAAAGAAGCAATATCTATTAGGAAGGCAATCAACAGAGTTCTCTTTAGGATTACAGTATATCAGTGGATACTGCTAGTTATACAGGTGTCAAAGCTGGTGATATCATGAAGTCATTGCATATTAAATCGACCATGAAGCTTATGATCATCTCCTCTCTTCTAGTCACTGATGAGGAAACTCAGACCTAGAGAATCTAATTTAATGCCATTCATTCAAGGTCATGGTACTGCATAATAGTAGAACTTGGCTTCTAGTTTACCAGATTTATACTGTAGCATTTTTTTTTTCTGTTATGAGGTTCCCCCTTGCAACAATTTGTTGGTTTAATACTGTCTTCACTAGTCCAGTAGCAAAACTACTTTTAGAAGAAAAAAATCAAAAATCTAAAAAATTGAAGTTCTTTTTGGTTAGATGTTTAGAGAAAGAGAAATTGTTATGTTTTGAAAGGTATTTCACAGAGAATCTTGTTTTAAAAAACTCTGATTTTTCCTAACTTTTTTAAACACAGTGGTAACACAAGTGTAAATTCTTTTGCCTTCTTCATTGAAATATATCATAAAGAAAGATATGAATGCTGTTATGGATGTTTTTTCACTTAAAGAACTTTATCTATATTCTCACTATTATCTTAATAATCAAGTATATTTTTCCTTTGAGATAAACAGTTTTTATTTGTCAAATTATTGCATACCCATACTGTTACATATTTTTCAAGGATTGGTTTTGAAATAAACTTTATATTGTTAGCTATTTTAAGTTAGATATACTATAAGAGGGGTTTAAAATAATTTTATTAACCACAGACTTGAGCCCAGAGTGCTCTGCCACCAGTTTCCCCCTCTTTCCCCAGCAAACGCATTTCCCATCCTCTTAGACAACTTCCTTTAAATCACACCCACAGGTTGGCCTATCACACAGGGCCAAGCAGGAACATGTTGTTGATTTTGAAATTCACCTTCTTAGGCTGCAAAAATGAATTCAAGATTTAAAATATTTAGTTTTTTTTTATTTTAGCCATTTCTAAAGTCATTTTCCCTATATCTGTTGTCTAATAGTGTCCCTATTGAAGAAATGGGAGATCACAGGATACCGATGAGAAAATTTTGGTTCCTGGTGTATTTCTTAGTTTTGTTTTTTTTTTCAGATCATAATCTCAAGCAGCTTTCTATACCACTGAGACAATCCAGCTCCCTTATTTTTTGCTAGCAATCCCCTCCCAAGGCACTTTCATTGGTAAACCTTACAGCTTGTTGACAAAAGTTCAAAAGAATAAACCTGACCTGTCTTCCCAAGCACAGCAGTTTATGAGGAAGTGGGGACTAGTGGATTATCAGAGAGGATGGTGTTATTCTTCAGTTACTGCTATCAGATATCACCACCATGAGCATGACACTTGAGGTCTTCTCTAACATTTCCAGCTGGGGCTCAGATCGTTTTCAGTTGCTAACTTGAGTATGTGCCATCAAAGCATAGTGGATCTTCATTACATGCAAGTGCAGAAAGATGATGGTTTACTTGGTGTCAGTGTGTCTTTTAATCCCCTCCTCACATCAATCACAATACTCTATTGCTATGAATAATTCTCCCTCACTACCTCCACCCTCCTCTAAGAGATCTAGGTGCTATATGAAATGAAAGAAAGAACCCTTCCTTTTTCAGATCCTTATCCTACATGTTGGCCATATTTATTGGCTGTACTCTTCGTTAGTCCTTCATACTTTTGATTTTATTTAAAAATTTTTCTACTCCCATCTCTAATTTTTTGTTTATAAATATAATTATAATATGTCTTTCATGGGAAAAGTCCTTTCCCCAACCACTTGTGTTTGATCTGCCTGAATGGTTGCTCTTGTTATTCATTTCTTGTTCAAACACCAAGCCCCTCACTCTGACATCCAAAACCTGCACAATGTGGCCCCGACACTCCTTCTTTTTCCACACTATGTATCCCTCTTATCCTATGCATGATCCAAGTTGTGCTTCTTTTTCTTTCTCAAACATTATGCTTACTTGTTTCCTTGCTTTAAAGTACTTTATATAGCTTATACAGTTTTATACATCTTTAGATATACAGTTATACAATTTTTCCTTTCTGATAGAATACACCATTTCTTTACTCTACATGCAACTTATTCAATATCTTAGCATTCTTTCAGGTCTATTTTAAATGCAACTTCCTCCAATGGGCTTTTGTTGAAAATCTTTTGCCACCCTTTCTTCATTGGTTCATTGTTTGCCCATTTTTCATGTGTATTATATGATTCTGTAAGACTGGGATAATGTCTCAGACACTTTCATTGTTTCTAGAGTCTAGTATTTTTCTAAGCCTTGACATTATTATAGAGTCTTTGAGGCTGTGAGGTCAGTGTTGTACAAAGAACACAACTCATTTATCTTTCAATAATTCCAATTAATCTTTTAACATGGAGGGCAAGCCCTTCTGATTTACTTCTAATTTTCGTATTTGTTGTTTCTCCATGTCAGTGCTATTGACAACCAGTAACTTTTAAAACATAAGCCAATGACTACTGTACTATGTTTTCCCTCTTATTATACACTTCAGTTAATTTATTTATCTTCTAAAATTATATTTTTCTTCCTTAAAAGTGGGTCACATTTGTGACCTAAATCTAATAACAATGTTTGTGCTTTTTGTCTATATGTATAAATTGTTCCTCATATAGCTTCCTAAGAAAATACTGTCCTTTTATTGTACTCTACAGGGCACTGCTAAATTGGCATGGGTACCTTTGGGACCAAAATACATGCAAGTTAAACACCTAGTTGGGTTTTAGATCTTTCAGAAACCCAAATGAACAGCAATTATTGATATGACTAGTTTATTAAAATTGAATGACTTAACAAGTATGTTCCTTGTAGGCCCATGATTTATAAGAGTAAAAGAAATATTTTATACTTAATTACAAAGAGCACAACAAATCATAGTCCTTTCATATTCAGGATATTAATGAAGCTTGGGGGGGCAGACAATGAGAGTTACACACTTTTTTGGTGATATTCATATTTGTTTATTTTTTAAAATATTTTTTTACTTTTTAAAATTGTTCAAGTACAGTGTTCTGCCTTTCCCCCCAACCCCAGCCCAATCCCCCAGCCCTTCCCACCTCCCACTGGCCTCTACCCACCCTGTTATCATCCATATGTCTTCTATAATTGCTCCTGCAAAACTTTCACCCTTTTCCCCTAAAATTCCCTCCCCTTTCCCCTCTGGTCACCATCACCCTGCTTAGCAGTTATAGCATAGACAAAAAATCTTTAGTGGAATATAGGTGACTCTAGTAAGGAGAATTTTCTTTTTCACTTTCCTTTCTATATCCTCTTGAAAAAATAATCCATCTTGTAGTGTAAATCTCTAAAGAAAAACTGAACACATTCAGGTCATTTGATTCCCCTTAGAGTGTCAGTCCTTTCATGCATAAAAGGAATCTCAAGTAGCCTGGAAGGTTCAGACCTTCAAAAGTACCTAACTCACAGGATGAGTTAAAAACCTCATTAAAGGGTTTTGTATAAACTGAAACTGCTAAAAGTGTATTATTTATCAATTTGCAGAAGAAATTGAAAACAGAATTTCTGAGTCTGGTGCTGAAAACATTTCTGTATAATTAATTATGCAAATGCTTACAAGTGTCATCTTTGGTGAGGGAAATATCTCTATTCTTGTCTGTATCTTGTCTCTATATTTCATCAGGGTACATTCAACTCTTTTTTCCCTCAAATTATTTGCTCTTTATTAGCACTTAGGAAATATTTTCTAGCACGCAATTTTAAATTGCTTATATTTTTGTAAGTCTACCCTTTCAACTAGTTTTCATAAAGTCTTTCTTGTGTCCCAGGGCAGGTAGCCCCCAAAATATCCTACAATAGCATATTGTTATTTAGAATTATGACCATCAGAGAAGCAGCAGGAACATAAGGAACTCTCTGAATCTCCACTGTCTCTCTAAATGCAAGAAATAAATCTCCATGTGAAAGGTGCCCTCCCTGCTATAAAAGGGCTAACCAGAAATCAGACTGATGAAGAGATAGCCTTATCATCAGAGACTGAGAATCAAGAGGTAAGAAGTCCATATAAACACAGCCTTGTTAATTTTACTAAATTACTTCCCTAAGCATCCATTCTATTTAAAATCCTTGTTAACTACATATATCACCCACCTATGTTCCTTTGTTTGTTAACTACATATATCACCCACCTATGTTCCTTTGTTTTGTCAAATCCCCAGGAATTTATTGTTTATTTACATAAAGGAAATATAAACATCCTGCTCCACTTCTTTCACAAAGAATTATTCTTTTAATTCTCCTGCATAAATGTAATAAAACCTGGGATTTTCTCATGTTACTCTGCTTTGTACCAATTTTATTAGCAGTCCAGCTGCAAAAGCTCAAGAACTGAAGGAGCATAGTGGAGTCCCTCTCCCCAGTAAAGGAGTTCTGAACAGGCCTCCCTAAGATGTATCACTTTGCCATGTGGATTATTTTGAGCTAAAGGCAATTGAGACTCTGCAGGTGCAAAATAAGCTTTTACTTCTTTTATAGAATTTAAATTAGGAACATTGCCCACAATAAAAGTTATCACCAGAGATAACTTATTATCACTTATCTATAGGGCAGAGCAACTTCTAATTACTAAACATTTGCTCTTCTCATCACTCTGCAAATTGCCCTTCTTTTCTCTGAAACCTCAGGCTTCTGACCCCATCCTCAACTCAAGAGGTCACATAAACTTCATTTTACCTTTCTGTCTCTGAACCTTTCATGTATGTGGAGTCTTTGACTCTCTCATGATGTGGGGTCCCTGCGCATACATATGTAAATAAATTTGTTATTTTCTCTTGTTAATCTTTCATGTTAATTTAATTATTTTACCAGTGGAAAGAACCTAGAAAGAGATAGGAAAAATTTTCCACCCCAACACTGATATCTTCAACCATATTTATCTGTCTTTCCATGCATTTTTTCTCAGCACATTATGGGGTGATATAATTTTATTTTGTATAAGCATTGTACCATTTCTATCTGATTCATGTTCATTCCTTTTCTTTAGGCTGTTTCATGTATTCTTAGGCATATTTTTGGGAATAAAAAAATTATTCTTACGTTGAAAACTTGTTCATATTGATCTTCAAAAGTATGTCCTGGTGATCTTAAAGTTGTAACTGTCATAAACTGGAGAAGATTATTATAGTCTTCAAGAGGGTGTGATTGATGCTTGATAAGGATTCAGCTATAAATTGGAAAAAACAAATTCTTATCTCAAACAGTAAAAGGGGCTCAGATTAGAAAAATAAGAAAATCTCCTTCCCTATTTTTTACTAACATGTATTAAGATATGTTCTGTTGCGTTTGATTATTTTTCTTTCTGTTTTTGTCGAAAGAGATAAAACTTATAATAAAATGTCCTCATCAGTATTTGCTAAGATAATGCCCTACTGCAATGATAGTAAAGGACTGTGGTTGCTAATGGGCTCAGAGCTGTAATTACTTTGCAGTGGCTATTCAAGATAAAGTTTCAGAAGCATAAGAAATTATGCTAGCTAATATTTAAACACAAAATTGAAAAGTAAAAATGAAATTAAAACATATTTAACTGAAAACATGCTTTCTTGACTTATTTAGCCTTTTACTAGAAATAATGTTTGGACTTAAAGAATACACATAAGATTAGAGAGACACTACCTGTCATGTTCACACAATAGCAGTACAGTCTTTGTAGAAAAAGGTAAATTATACAAATTAACATCAGCGTAATATTTACAATGAAAATCTTTGCAATTTCTTAAATTTACAGTTTTTAATTTAACATACTGCTTTTTGTTATCACCCAATATTATGATTTATTTGTTTTTTTCTTTGGGAAGTTACAGAATTGAAAACCCCACAATGGAAAGAAATCACTGTGAATGTCAAAATCCCTTCCAAACTACTGAGAACTTAAGTTATTATCTTGGTATAAATTTACTGCAATTAACATTTTTCACTTTTAAGAGAAACACATAATTTTTCATCTCTTCAACATGAACTGTTTTCAAAAGAAATTATATTTATTTATAAACCTATAAACTTGGAAATATCCTCAGATAAAATGAATAAATGATGATGGTAAATCAATTTTCCTTGAAATGTTGTTTGATCTGTACAACCCTAAGGCGATTCCAGTCAAATTTGTAAATCTTGTCTTTCTGTTCACTGAGACTCAGTGTTCTTTCAATATTTTAAAATTTATGACTAATAGCCTTTTTAACTACCAGTTTTACTTCATCTGTTAAATATCAAACCTGAAACATTGATTTATGCAGAAAATGAGCTTTTACTTAGGTCATTATGAACAACTCCTACTGTGCATTCAATGTACAGAAGCCTGTCTTAAAATTAACAATGATAAGAAAAGATTTGAGGTGAAAAACAATAAAATACTTGAAAATTGTTTATGGATATTATTTATAGGAAAATAACTTCTCTGTTCCTTATGAATTTATTAAAATCTGTACTGTTTTACATGTTGAGGAAGAAGATGCATTATGAGTGAAAATACCAAATGTTACCTTAAGTAATGTTTATGCTATGAACTCTTTTCTTTCTCTTTGGAAACCAGATCCTCAAGTGAATTCTCGTGTTGAGACATGGATATTACAAATATGTCTAATATTTAGCTTTTGATATCTTTCAGTCTTTAAATCTCTGAAGTTCTAGACTTTGATAGTTGCTTGTCAAAACCTGGAATGCTATTTTATCTCAGAAGTACATGTACAGTGTAAAAAATGTTTATTACATTGGCTTAACCTTTGGATCTCTGTGTTGAAATGTCTTACCCTTGGTGTTATGTAATAGCCACAATCCATTATCAGCAAAATGAGTTGCCCCAATGACTCACGTTAGATTTATAAAAATATAAAAAAGTATTGGAGCCATTTTCCCCTGATAATTTTATGAAATTTAAATGAGAAGTCAGTGCCTAGTTAAAAATTTAAATTACTTTCTGGAGAGAAATACTTCCTTATATATTTACCTAACTATAACTTTACAGTAATATGGGTACATCTGAAAGTCTGTCACGTGTTGTGCACATGACATACAATCCATACATTGTATCTTACCATAATTCATCTATATAGTGAACATTTTTATTATATAACATTGGTACAGCTTACACTTGAAATAAGAAAGCATTAGAAACATCAGTTTAAAACAAAAAGAGAGAACTGGATGCTAGTTTTCAAATGTCAGGATATAAAAAAATAGCATAGTTGGGTATGTATAGGTGTGCACGGTTATATGTGTGCTAACAAGTGCAAAATGTCTTTGCTTACTCTTATTACTGGCCTGTTTTGTTATTGATTCAATTTTTCTACTTTCAGAAGTTACCATATATTTCTTGTTTTAAATGTTTGTTAGTACAACTATTAAAGAATAATATCCAATAGAAACTGTTGATGTGAATAATAAAATATTTAAATATGTTAACATACAGATGATAAAACAACATATGGCATAACATCATATGTATATATTATTGCTTCTCCCTCCTCCTCCTTTTTGTTTCTTTTTTCTTTGCATATTGGTTTAAAGAATAGCGAAATGATAATGAAAACCTTGGCTGGATGAAGCAAACTTGTCCACTTACCCTTAGATTTTTCCTCAGGCAGGAGTGGACAAGGAACCTGTGAAGCGTGATTGACAGAGGCACAGAGGAGGCCTTTGGTGTAAGGGAAATGTATAAGGGCAGCTTGTCTTTGGAGCTCTGTGTCAGGCAGACTATGGGCCTTCCAAAATCCTCCTTCCTAGGCTATTGTGTTTTTTCCCAACTTTCTATGGTAAGACTATTTAAGGATATGTATTTAAAATAATAAATTTCTGGGCTCCATTCGACACCAATTGGCTCAGACTGTCCAGAAGAGGGTCTGGGAATCTGTGCTTTCTCTTCTTTCTAACACATATGTTTTGAGTGGCAATATGAGAAGACATACTTCTTAAACTGTAATTTATTCTGATTATAATTATTTTTCATGAATGGTAGAGAAAAGGGAAGAATTATTTCTGCTCATGTAGATTTCAGTGCCGTAGAATTCTAAATAATTTTTGTTACATTTATTTCAGTGTCATTTGGTGTAATTCTCAACATTTGTGTCTTTACTGTAACAATTAGCTGAACCAGGGAAATTGGTTAACCATATGAACCACTGGTAAATATTTGTATTTTATAAACAGTTAATTCTTAGAGGGAATACAGTATAGTTTGTACCAAATAAATTTACTATAAATGTACATGTTGATTTTAACTTATTCAAAATTATTATATTATTCACATTCTTATTCAAATATATCTGCTCTTTGTTATTAGGTTCATGTGCATGGTAATTTGATAAAAAATGCACCTGACAGCATTAATATTTAAACTTCTTCCATCTAATTTGTGAAGTCAGTGTTTATAGTTTAGAGTCTTTAAATTCTATATATAGAAGCAGAGATTTTAAAGCTTAGATTGCTTTATATTTCTAAACTATCAAAAACTACTGATGGTGAACCAAAATAAAATGCAGTGATATGACAATTAAAAAATATCAGGATAAAAGAAAATGTTGCAGATTTCCATTAATTAAATAGACATATATTGACCTTTACTGCTAATGCTGTTAATTTATTTTACACCTTTGTTTGTCTCTGTCTCTGTGATCCTTTTAGATGTAAAAAAGGCTCAACAAGTAAAAAATGGGACAATTTTGATAATATGGAACTTCCCAATGTTAAAGTCATCTGTAATCATTACAATGCTAGGGCCAATCTTGTGAAGATTAAAATAAGTATATTTTAATTTTGAAAAGTGAGTTGTACCCAAGCCAATATTTTAATCAAATTATAAAGATTGCATATATTATAAGATGTTTGATTTCTCTATTGGTTGTTCTGTGAGAAAAGTTGCTAAAGAAGATACTATTTGGTCTCACTACATTTATTTAATTGAACTCACATGTTATGTTTAATGAGGGCATGGAAAGCTTTGCTTTCCCATTTGGCTTTAGTAAATAATTAAGCATGAATTAATGAATTGAACTTTAATACCATACCATATCATACTATATTTTAATATCTCATGTTAACTTATTTGTAGATATCAAATATTATTGCCAAACACTTTAGTAAACATTTCTAGAAATCTAATTTTCCAGTCCCTTGTATCTTCTTGAATAAATGGTTGTTTTGTGATGTAGATTTTGCCTGAGTTGTCTCAAAGGATTTTCTTTCCTTTTCATTTTGAATAATGTATGCATACAGCATCACTTATTATACTAGAGTCAAACCTCAAAGTAATGCTGTGGGTATCTAGGAGCATAAGTAACAAAAAATTGATTCAGTTTAATGAACAGCAAAATTGAGTCTACTTTCACAATTTAGTATGCAATAAAAGAATTCTGTCTCATAGATTTTTTTTGTCACATGTCTTTTTTTTTTTATATAATGTTTTGGGGTGTGTTTGACTAAATCCAAAATTACAGTTATTGAAACCATAGATACTAAAGTTAAAGGTAAAGGCATTTTTCTTTTTATGCCAAATCAAAATGGAATTCACAAGTATAAAAATATTTATGATTTAATTTTGGCAGGAGAGGAAACCTTAGAAGTACTTATTTAAAATAATTATCAATTCAGCATGAAGAACAGCTTAAGAAGCATGTCTACCATAGTCTAAATATATTATTCTTTCTCCAACCGTCTCTTCCATTTACACTTATAACACTGAATTTCTTGGTTTTCTCAACTCTCCCTGTGATAAAAGAAACATAAAGTTGCTGAGACATTGAATGAAGGACTCATGATCCAACACAAGTCAAGGAGAACATGATCCAACATAAAGCAGTCAGTCTCCTTGCAGATCAACCCCCAAATAATTAAGAACTATTAGTTTAAAAGACTGAGGATTTACTTCATATACCTCTGTGAAGACTGTCTCCCAGAACAAAAGCTGAAGGGTAGAACTTACAAAGGCAAAAACCACAAAATTTCTTAAGGAAAAGGCACTGGCCAGTTCATACAAATCCTTAGTTTGTGATTTCGAGATGGCACAGACTAACTGCTGAGTCCTAAATCCACAGGTTGAATTGAGATAGAATAGTCACAAAATCACTGAAACGGCTGATATATTTCTGAAATGATAATGTTTCTTCCTTTTTCTGGTATCCTGACTATCTGCTTTATGACACCTTCAGGCTGTGGGTCAATTAGCAGGAAAATCCCTATGTATTTATTCAAGGCTCGGTGAGTATTTCCAGAACTCCAACCATCAATCATATCCATCATCTAGGCAGCAGAAAAACCAGGAAGGGCAGTGATAATGAAACCGGAAAAGACACAACAGCATTCGGGCTGCCTTTCACTACCAAATCCAATAAGCAATGACAGCGATTGAATCTTTATGGGCACTTTATCCAGATGGCTGGCGATCTGAGAAGATGGTGGGTTCATACCCTAACAAACCACCTTCCCTTCTCTTTCCTGGCTAGATCTTTTATAAGGGAGGTGGGGGAGGACAAACAAGGTGTGATGAGGGCTTTGAGATTCAGAAGCTGCAACATTTCTGTCCTGGGCAGTTAGCTGTTCCCAGGGGCAGGTGGTCATCTGTATCTCCCTGGAACACAAAGGTCCAGGTGCCTCCAGTTGTCCCCAGGCGGTAATCTCTAGCAGTGTCTCAAGAGGTCAGCTGTTTTCCCAAGAGCCAGGACAGGCCTTATGTGTGGTTTCTGAAACAAAAGCTTTAACATACACATTTCTTGCTAGACTTGTAACTTTTTACCTTAAGCTAAAATTTTCCAAGTCTTGAGTCCCCTATCAATAAGAGCGTGCCCTCTCCCTTTTGGAAAGTATTCCAGAAATACCACCCAGCATTTCTGATTGTAGATTGTTGGCTAAATCATAATCAAATGACCAAACATAGCTGGAAAGATGACTGAGAAACCCCCATCTCTTCCTCACGTGATTCGATAATATCAAGGATTTTGTCAGTGAGGAGGAAAGGGCAAATGGTTATTGGAATCAGCAATCAACAGTCTCCCCTAGAAGGGCATACAATAAAGATTTTTGTTCCAAATAGTACAAAGTTATATAATATTTCATCAATCTGATTTTTTGTAGGCATAATGAGGCCTTTGATCTTCATATATGTCTTAAAATAATACTTAGTGATACTACAAGATCACATTTTTCTTAGATCTCTCCTTCATATTTGTCTTTGTAGAGAATTCCAGGCACAGATAAAACATAAAAATGCATATTTTAAATCATAGCTACAATGGAAGTCCTTACAGGGTTATACCTCTATGGTTAACTTTCTTACCCACCCTAAAATGTGATAGCATTCCAATGTCGCAATTAAAAACCCCTATCTGGTCTCTACATTTATCAGTAAAAGGTTAAAAATAATCTGAATAAATGAATGTTAAGTAATCCATTACTGGATTACTTTTACTGGTTTCTTTTTTTACAACTATCAATGTCTTCTTTTTATATACATGGTAATATTGCACTTCCTCACCAATGCTGAAGTTATTTGTGAACGTATAACTTATTGGCCAAAAATATGTGAGGAGAAGTGTTGTTGTACATTATTTCTAAATGTAAGGGCCATTGGGCAATTTTTCAGATTCCTTTGCGCTGCCACAATGATCTGTGAAGCACATGTAGAAATTGATCCTCCCTCAGCCTAGGTCTCTGATTGCACCTTCTCCATCTCTGATGGACATGCAGTATGAGCAAGAAATAAACTACATTTTGAATCCACTGATTTTGGAGGTTGTTATTACAACATGATATGTCAAAAAAGGAAATATTTTCTCTTCTCAAATGAGCCTTATGTACTGAAATTAACTTTCAGGTGTTGTTAAAATATAATACAAACTGTCATTTAAAAGTATCTGTATGAACTGTTCTATGTAAGCAATAGACAAATATGAAAAAATAAGTGGTATGGGAAGTAGACTTTTTATGCATCACACATTTTACTTTGTGAGAATCCGAAGAATTAGTGTAAGCTAATTTGTAAAGAACAGTTTACAAATTCTTATTCTAATTAATCCCAAAAGAATTGGCTGGAAAAAAAATCAGTATAAAAGACTGGTTTTAGCCACAATTTAAAATTGATTGATGGGTCAGGTATGCTCAGAAAAGAGATTTTGAAAATAATTTTCTGCACTGATATGATTTGCTGGCTTACCAGGAGTATTGAGTTATGTACTCATTTAACAAATATCTTTTAGGTGGCAACTCAAGCACTCTTTAGTACTAGAATATTATTAAGATGAGTAAGTCAGATCTGGTTCTCAAGTAGCCTACTATCAAGTAGAAAATAATGCACAAATGTTTGCAGTTGTACAAAGCAGGACACATCCAGATTTTGCGTTATATGGAAAAATTACTATTTGTGTTGATAGGAGAAGAATGTCATTATTTAGACATTATAGAGAACTTCATGGAAGAGAAGACATAAGGAGAATTATGAACCACTAAGCCCCTTTTTCATGCATTCAGTGTACTCTGTTGCATTTATTTATCGTATACGATTGCTCTCTGAAAAATGAATAAGATCTTAATTGCCAAAGTCTAGAGTAGGGGAAGAAGTGCTCTATAAGGAAAGAGAGCATGGAAAGAGAAGATGCCAGAAGCAATGGGGCACAGCAAAGGGGAAGCACAAGCCACCTGCATGTACAAATAGAGCACAGGATCAGCATAAGTGAGCATGAATGAAGGTTCAAAAAGCACTGAATTGTTTATCATTCTGCATTGCAATTACTTCTTGCAGGCCTGCATTTTATGTGAGAAAGCACTGTATTTTGTCGTGTATAATGTGCACTTTTTGCCCAAATTTTTGAGGGAAAAATAAGGATGTGCATTATACGTGGGTAGTACCTGAAAAACCTTGCATCTGTCCTTGTGTTTTGTAATTATTTGTTGCACAAAATTTCTTGTATCATCATGTTTAAAAATAAATTATAAAATTCCTTTATAATACAAAAAGCAAGTATCTAAATATAAATAAATAATTGAATTAAACACTTTAAAAAATTTCCTGAAAGTTTGGATCAAAAATGTGGGTGCTCACTTACATGGCAAAATACAGTATAATACATGTGCTTAGAGGTTTCATCGTTTATCCTTCTATTCCAAAGAGACTGGACCTAGAGAATTCTGCCAAACAAAAGAAGCCCCTGGTAGAGATATTTTTGAGGATCCTGGCCCTTTACTAAAAGTTCACCAAAAGTAGATACTGGAAAGCCATGACTTAAAAATATTTCATTTTACTATACTGAACTAGAAATTAAAATTAAGCAAGTCTCTAAAGAAACTGGAACAAATCACAGCCCAATCAGTAATCTGTCTGGAAGCTCTTGCTCTAGATTAGGATTTCTTAACTTTTCTTATGCCATCAGTCTCTTTGGCAGTTTGGCGAAGCCTATGCCTCTCCGCAGAATAGGGTGTTATAAACACATCAAATAAGATGCAAGGATTATAGATGAAACTAATAACATTCCAATAGATTGTCAAAAAGTGAAAAATGCTGTTATATATTAAAATGTGTATTTTTCATTAACACAGTGCATAATAAGATTTAATGGTAGGCTTAATAACTACCATACTTTCAAAGTAGTGATGAATATAAACATTTTAAGGTATCTTCAATGACTGAAATGTCATATAAACATATTTGTGATTCTTTGGTGATCTTTATAGGTACAGCTAATATTACTGTGGTTTGGGAATGCTATACTGTAATTAAAAGTCAATGAAAATAAAGACAGAATGTCACATATCCACTCTATTCTTGGACCCCAGGTTAGGACTCCTTGCTTAAGATATTCCTCAATTTTCCAGAGGCAAACTGATACAAATGGCAGCAAACATCCCATTTTTGCTGCCCTCTGAATGGCCACTGGTCCCCTTCTTGAACTTGTGAACACAGAACATAGGATGATTCTAAAACTTTATCTTCTCGTGCTGCTTCCTAAAGGTAATGCTAATGATAATAATTAGCTTCATAAACAAGTAAACATAAATTCTTAAGTTCTCAAAGATTTTCTAACTTGTTTTTGCTGTAAATAGTATAGTTAATTTGGTTTCCTAGGTTTGAGAGGCTCCCTTGGGGATGAAACAATGTTTTGATTTATTTTTAAAAAATACTTTCATTAGCAGCTCTCCAACAAAATAAGTAAGGAAAAGTAGTAGATATAAAGTTCAAATTGGTCTGTTTTTCTACTCACTATGATAAAGAGAATTGAAGGGATAGAGACTGCAAAGGTTGAACAAAATGAGGTTCAGGGATTTTATTACTTTCCTATGACTACTACAATTATCTCAAATGCAGCAGCTTAAAACAGCACATATTATCTTACACTTTCATCGATGACAAGTCTTATGCGGGTCACACTGTGCTACAATCAAAGCATTGGCAGGGCCATACTTCTTTCTGGAGGGTCTAGGAGACACTCTGCTTTTTTGACTTTTCCAACTTCTCGATCTATCTGTAATCACTGGGTCGTGTCTACCTTTCATGAGCCAGCAATGACTTTGCATATCTTTTGACCACCTATGAAAGAACCTCATTAAAGAACCTATGAAAAGAAATATACACTAATTTTTTAAAGTATTCAATTATTAAGTTGCAAATATTAGATGCAGGTGATGATAGAAATAGAGAACCATAACAAAATTTTGAGCAACCTATCTAGAATTCAGTGTGGAAGACATCAGCAAAAGAACAATTAAAGTCATGGGGATACTATGTACTCTAACCTATATTGTGGGGGACCTGATGTTGAATTATACCAATGCCTTAGCCAGCATAGCATACGTGAACTCGGTTTACACTTCCCCCTAAAAGGCACCTATTAGTTAGCTCTCAGGCTTAGTTGTCTACCACTGGCACAGGGAAGAGCCCTGTGCAAGTGCTGTTGCTATTCAATAAGGAATTCTTGTATCACAGGTGCCTGGATTGTAGTTGAGGTGAAACTATTCCATTAGCTCCTTGGACACCTTACCCTTTGGAACTGGTAAAGACACAAGAAGGGTAGACTAAGGGCCCAACAAGCATGAGGCCTAGGATAGGGACCTCACTTGATTTGTTTTAATGCATGTCCTAAGTTATGTATGCCCAGAAGCAAACATAGAAACTAAGCATTGAGAACAAATAATTTATTTCAAATGTGATCTGAAGAAGCATACGTAGGGGAATGGAAGACAGTGAACAGATTAGACCAATTCAGGGGATGGTGATGAGCAGGTTACCATGTGGGTAATAGAGACTTAATCCCACTGGGGACTTCTGGAAGAATTCATCTCAGTTATTCCAACCAAAGGGCAAGGAAACAGGGTTACTGTATTTTGTCATGTATAATGTGCACTTTTTTGCCCAAATTTTTTGGGGAAAAATAAGGGTGTACATTATACATGTCTAGTACTAATTCCATATCTATGTAAATGTTTTTAATTTATCTATGCTTATGCGTTAAAAGTGAAACTCTAGAAAGGAATAACGGTATCCATATGCAAATACCCTGGAATATGATAATCAGTTTTGTTTCTAAATATAAATAAATAAATGAATGAAGTAAAAAATTGAAACAAAAGATTTTTTTCCTGAAAGCTTGGGCCAAAAACATGGATGTGCATTATACACGGTAAATACGACATTTTTCTACCAGATGTCCATCTAATACTGGTTGAGGACTGCTCCTGCAGGCTTTAATTGCCAATTCTGATCTGATCCATGCAAGGGCTAACAACAAGAGAAAGCCCTTGAGGAGAAAGTCACAATTTTCCGTAAAGCTGTGGACCCACAGGGAAGATTTAAATGTGAAGGAGACATAGCAGGGCATAGAAAGCATCTGTTACAGTGCAGAATTGAAGGAACTTTGAGAAAACATGTCCCTAAAAGATAATGATAGTGTAGTGGGACAATGTGGCCAATAAATTTCCAAGTTTTTAAGGATCCAAATGGTTTCTACCTCTGCTATTCTACATGTAAGGAGATAAAGCTACTGGCAGATGAATCTCTTAAAGAAGTGGCTTCCTATTTATAGTACATGATAATATTCTTGTGTATGTTTATTACATGGACTGATTAAATTATTCTTGATGTTTAAGAAAAGAGACATTATTTTACCACTGCATCTTTATAAATAGAACCATCTTTCCTCTGAATCCCACATGATGGTGGATTTGGTTTTGGACTTGTAAGGCAGAGGGGCTGGCACTGTGCATTCCTTAGGGTCTTTGCTCATGAACATTGCACTCGTTGGAAAATGTGCACTTAAGAATGTCCTTGGTTTTCATATTCAGATGCTATATCATTAGGAAATGAATACTTTTAGGGAAAAGGGAACAGTGTATAACATGAAGCATTTGACAGAAGCTTTATTCTTGAACTTGTGCATTTCAAGTTTTGTAGACTATGAAATAGCTAGCAATTCTTCATCTTTGTCAACATTAATAATTATTGTTGAGTTGTTTAAATCTCCTATTATAAGCATTTTATTTAAATTATGTACTTTAAAAATAATAAATTTCCTATTTTAAGGGTTTTCATTTCCATCTGTTCATAAACAAGAAAAATTGGGGGGGGTTCCAGAGTAAAATAACACATTTTAGTCAAACAATTTTTTCTCCTGATTTGCTCTAATAAAATTGCCACAACCCAAATACTTTTCTCAGAATGAAAGTAATCAATGAACAAAGATGATAAAATGTGCCTGGAATCCTTTTTTGCCAAGAGAAAGTTATATTCTTAAATTATATTTGTTCTTGAGAAGGATGGAATAAAATAGCAATATCTGACAGTCTTTGACAGCTGAGAATCTTAGGGCTTTGTTTAGACACAGTATGGATTTCAACCATGATCCATTGCCAATATGTGTCAGTGTATGATATAAAATTATAATAAGATATATGCATTTAGCATATAATATGTGCTATATAATGTATAAAGAATATGCATAATGTAATTAAATCATTGTGTATATAGTATATGTATAACATTATAAACAGATACAAACCTTCAATTTATTTTATAAAGAGCTTAAAACAGTTAATATTCTTACAGGAGTGACTGATTTTCTTGACATATAGATTGCAGTGCATTTGAAAACAAAGTTGTCATCTTTATGACATTTCATGTGTTAAATGTTTCTCATAGTAATAAATTAAAATTAGAGCTGATTAGTCTCATTGGCATGATACTTATCTAGTTGACATGCTTGACTTTTTCTTAGCTTTTGGTGAATTTTCTTACATGAAATTAGGCCTTAGGACATTTTTAATCATTTGTTCTTTGTTGATTACTTACATATTGACAATAAATGGAAAAAGTGCAATAGTGAAATTTGTATTGTATTTTTATACTGTATTTTACCTTAGGGTTGAGGAGATTTTTATAACTATACTCTGATTTCATCAAGATTATGAAAAGGGCAACCTTCGGAGAAAATGTGACATTGCTTGAAAAGAAAAGATCAGCATAGATAAACAAAGGAAAGCCTGCCAAGTCTGCTCAAGGCCTTGAAGAAATAGCAAAACTTTCCATGGGTGAATAGCAGCAAAACACAAAAGTCTTCAATAGAGCAAGAATAATCTTTTATGGTTTTGTTGTCCAGCCATTGCACCTCTTACCCTTTTTAGTAATATTCCTGGCTTCCCGTGGTAACTTCCATGCTTAAAAGAATGGAATTGTCTTTATTCAGTAATCTGAGACATTCAGATGGACCACAATAGAGATTACAGACTTAACAGAACTGGAGAATGGACAAAGCATTTTTATGACAAAATTTATATGTGTCATTTTCTATTATCCAAGATTTAACATATTTCAGTTGAGCAGCTTAACTAAGCTTAAGAATTATGCATGTTTCTCAGTGCTTCAAGATGGTGAATCAGTTACTTTAATGAAGGAAGCTTACTGGCTTCTTACCATAATTTTTTGATGGTTTCCTTGCTTATTGTGGAATTACATAACACAAAATATTAAAAACTAATGAGGAGAAAACTTCATTTGAGTATCTCTGGATATATACTGGGTATGAATTATGAATTAGTTTAGATGTATGAGTATTTACAGGAAAGAATACATACACTCAACTGCAGAGATTGGACATCCTGTAAGGGGTCTAGAAGTGAAATTTGAAAACAGTGTCTCCTTTAAAAAATTAATAGCACACTTTAATGAAAGAAAAAAGATTGTTAAATTGTTCTTGTCTTCTGCTCTCAGTTGGATTAAACTAGTGCCTTAAATTATTTATGTGCTATCCTCAAAAATATAATTTGCATAGATATAAGAGAGGAAAAGCAAGAGTCTGGAGTGGAAGAAAAGTAAAATCTCCTAAGATATTATAATGAGAGTAAAATAGGGCACTGGAGGGTCAGAGATCAATGCCACGGTCACTGGGGAATTTTGGAAAGGTTCATCTGATAGGCATTGAAGGAATTTTGGGAGCCATAGTGCAATTATAAAATTGTATAACAAAGATCAGACCAGGTGGTAGAAATCTCTGAATGTCATACTAAAATGCCAAAAATCAGTTATTCATTCACTCATTCATTCATTCAGTTATTTATTCATTTATTCAATTAATGTTGGTGAGCCTTATATGTACTACAGTCTGTTTGGCACTAGACATGACAGAATGAAAAATGAGGACAAATGGGAGCCTGAAATTGTATTTGAGAAAAATAATAGCCAAGATTTTGCTGTGTAGATGACATATTTTTAAAAAGTCAGACATATTGAAATTTGGACATTTTCAAGGAACTAAATTATGTAATTATGGCAACTGAATACAGGGACAGTAAAGATAGGAAATTATTCTCTCTGGGGCAAGGAGGAACTAAAGGTTGAAAATGGCCACCTGAGATATACGCATCCTTCAGTAAGGTAAAACAATGCAAAGGAACTCTAAGATGTGACATGAAAAAAAAAGATCACATTTGGTGAGGAAGGAAATGTCATTGGGAGTTTTCAAAAATCCCTTTCAGTGTAGCTACTTACTATTTTTTATTTTTCCTTTTATACAGAAACATGTTTTCTCAAACTTATCTGACTACATTTAACTTGATGCATATTTGTGAGCATGGGGCAATATTATAGCATGGTGAATTTCATAGTACTATAAAGTTATGCTTTAAAATGAAATGCACATATTGAAGCAGAATTTGAGCATGGCACTCAAGTTCAGTGTTTCCTATATTTCGCTAGTTGGATAAAATTAAATACAGACAAATAGAGTCATGAATTTTAGTTAAAAGAACATTATTTAATTAAGATTAATTATGTGCAAAAATGACACACTTAAAATAACATCCCACAGTAGGTATAACATTCTGCTTGAGAAAAAGCAGAGAGAATAATTATTTTCAAATTACAGGTCATTAATCTTGACCTTATGAGAGAACAAAGTTGTTTATTTCAAAGAGTTGAGCCTAATATGTGAAACCTAATAAAGGTGAAATATTTGTAATATAATTTTTCTCATTTTAAATTTGGGCCGAGTTTATAATATAATGAGAGAGCAAACAAGGAGAATATTAACTTTATGAAAACGAACGGTAAGAATTTTCCTTTTCCTTGGCAGGCAATAGAGTACAGCATAAATAGACAAAGATTCAAACCATAGCTCCAGCACATACTATCCCTGAGACAAGTCACTTAATTGCTCTGTACCTCAGTTTTCTCATTTTAGGACAAGGATTATTTGGTGATATGTTTAATGCACTTAAGCTAGTGTCTGGAACATAAAAAATGCTAGTTAAATGTTATTATTGTCACTACTGTTATTATTTCATCAAAATAAAAATAAAACACCTAAACATATAAGAGAAGATGCTATCTCTTATTTGATTTATCACAAAGATTTCAAAACCCTGACTTGGAATCAAGTATTAGTTATATAATTTGAAACCATCTATTTACCTTCTCTCAGACTCAATTTCACAAGTTACTTTTTCTCCACGTATCAGTGGTTGAGCTGACACAGAATATTCCAATAGTAGGTGCACATTTTTACCTTACATTAAATAAAAAATATAAAAACTGCTTCTCAGGGATGCTGATACTCTGGTAAATATATATTAATAAGTTTCTAAATAAAAAGCACAAGAGCCAGCCAGCATCATTACGGCTGGCCATAAGTAGGTATCTGCTTATACGTTGTGATATCAGTATTACCAGAATGTCTTTGTACAAATTGGTTTCTCCACCAGGTTTCAGTAGATCTTAAACTGTCCATATTTCCTTTGGATTAAAAAGCATGGATGGCTTCAGAGGAAAGCAAGCTGGTTAGCTGATCTGAGAGCAATGTAATAAGCAAACATACAATTTAAAGCCTAATAATCTGGACTGAGATCAAGGGCTGTAAAAAGGTAATGGATTCAAGGAAACTCAAAGCATGAGACCATGAACTTAGGAAGCCAGCACGGAGATGGTGAAGGTGTGAGTGGGGGTGAAAGAAGCAAGGATAAAAGTCCTAAAAAAGGAGATTGTCAAATTTAAACAAATTGTTAAGTGATATCACACTCAGTGGTGAAAGCCTGAACACACTTTTCTTCGAGGATCAGGAAGAAGAAAAGGATGCTTGCCTTCACTACTTCTATCCAACATAGTAGTGGACCTTCAAAACCAAGGATGTCCAACCTTTTGGCTTCTCTGGGCCACATTGGAAGAAGAAGAGTTGTCTTGAGCCACACAGTAAATTGAAAACTGATGAGCAAAAAAAAAAAAAAAAAAAAAAAAAAAAAAAAAAAAAAAAAAAAAAAAAAAAAAAAAAAAAAAAAAAAAAAAAAAAAACAAAAAAAAAACCACCAAAAAGGTCCGTGCATAATTTTTGTGATATCCGCCACCACAGAGAGCAACAAAGTTCTCACGTAATAGCCCTAATTATGCAGCAGCTCTTTCGGTAATCTTTTAAAATCATCAAGCAGGTCTCAAGTTTGTGATCACTAATGTAGAAAATATACTTATCTAAGTATTAAAACTTAGTAATAAAACTAAGTAATGCAGGTGGGACACCCCTGTTCTAGACCTCTCTCTTTTCTCCCTCTGTGACCGCCGTTATGCTTATGTTGGTATGTTTAATGCTGTTCCACAGGTACTTATTTTTCTTCATATTTTTCCCTCTCTGCCTCTCAGACAGGATTATTTAGATAGATCTATCCAAAAGTTTGCTGATAGTTTTCTGCTTGTTCAAATTGTCTGTTGAATTCCTCTAGTGATTGTTTCATTTCAATGAGTATACTTTTCACCTCCAAAATTTCTAAATTTGATTGCATTTTATTATTGCTCTTTGTAATTATTTTCTATCTAGAGAGACATTCTTTTCCTGGTTTCTATTCGTTTTTGTCCATGATTTCTGTTAGCTCTTTGAACAACATGTTTAAGGCAGTTGTATTAAATTCCTTTTCTAGTGAATCCAATGTCCATGCTTGCTTGGGGACAGTGTCTATTAATTTTCTTCTTATAAATGAGCCATACTTTCTTATTTTTTTAAATGCTTCATGTTTTTTTAAGAATTCTGGATATTTTTATATTATAATGTGACAACTCCAGAAGTTAGTACCACTCCCTATCCAGGGTTTGTTGGTGGTCATTTTTGTGGGTGGTTGTTTTTTACTTTCAGTGGCTTTTCTAAAGTATTTTGAAAGGTTTTTATTCTTTTCCATACAAGCCAATGAAGTCTGTTTTAAATTAGTTTAGTAGTCAGCTTGTGTTTGGACAGACTTTCTGTAAATGCCTGGAGCCAAATAAAAGAAAGAGAAAAAATGTTGTCTCAATCTTTGCAGAATGTCTTTGTGTTGGGTGTTCCTTTAAATTTTAGCCTGATCATTTACCACACTGTATTAGCCTCTACTTCCTACTGGAGTGGATCCTGAATCTCAGCCAGAATTGAAAGCTTATGGTCTTCTGGTCTTCTCAGTCCTTTTATGTGCATGTTTCTGGGTCCCGGCATGCACATGACCTTCTTTGATCCCCAGGCATATGCAAGAGCTTTCAAAAGCCTTGTTGTTCCACTAATCTCCTTCCTCAACCTCTTTCTTCCTGAGATTTTGATATGTCTATTGCTTGTCTAATCTCTTCTCCCTTGCCCCAAGAAGCTGTAATACTTTTGCCTTTAAACCCTTTTAGTGAAAGCCTATTATTCCTGGGAACACTTTGAGTCAGGTAAAATGAATGGAAAACCCTGAGCTGGTCCTTGAGGATGCCCTCATACAAGCCAGAGCACATATCAAGAATTATTCGAGAACAAGATTCATGGTGCTCCTTCTGGCAATGCAAGCTGCACACGGAGTGTGGGCTGCAAATTCATGCCTGCCACTGCTTCAGTGAATGATAAATGGTAGGCAGGCAATTTAAAATGCCACAAAACTCTCTTACCACAAAGCAACCACTCTTTTCTTTATTCAGATTCCTCTTGTTGTGTTCACATGTTTATCTGTCATTTGTATATCTTCCTTGGCAAGGTGTCTCTTAAGGTCCTTAGCTCATTTTTTGTTTTGGGTTGTTTGTTTTGTTATTGTTGAGTTTTATGAGTTCTTCATATATTTTGAGTAACATTTATTAGTTGTGTCTTTTGCAAATATTTTCTCCCAGTCTGTGGCTTGTTTTCTCATTCTCTTAACATTGTCTTTCACAAAGCAGAAGTTATTACTCTCTTTTAAAGATTTTATTTATTTATTTTTAGAGAGAGGAGAAGGGAGGAAGAAAGAGAGGGAGAGAAACATCAATGTGTGGTTGCCTCTTGCTCCCCACCCTCCACCGGGGACACAGCCTGCAACCCAAGTATGTGCCCTTGCTGGGAATCCAACCAGCAACACTTTGGTTCGCAGGCCAGCACTCAGCCACACAAGCCAGGAGAAGTTATGACTTTTAATGAAGTTTACCTTCTCAATTTTTTTCATAGATAATGCTTTTGGTGTTGTATCTAAAATGTCAGTGCCAAACTCAAAGTTATCTAGATTTACTCCTATGGTATCTTCTAGGAGATTTGTAGGTTTTCATTTTACCTTTAGGTCTGTGATCAATTTTGAATTCATTTTCTTGAAGAGTGGAAGGTCTGTGTCTAGATTCATTTTTTTGCGTGTGAATGCCCAGTTGTTCCAACAAAATTTGTTGAATGTGCTGTCTTTGCTCCATAGTATTACCATTGCTCTTTTACCAAAGATAAGTTAACAATATTTGGGGGAATCTATTTCTGGACTCTCTATTCTGCTCGACTGATCTGTTTGTCTATTCTTGAATCAATACCACACTGTCTTAATTATTGTAGCTTTATCGTAAGTCTTGAAGTCAGGTAGTGTTAGTCCTCCAACTTTGTTCTCCTTCAATATTGTGTTGGTTATTCTGGGTCCTTTGCCTCTCCATATAAATTTTAGGATTAGTTTGTTGATATCCATAAAATAACTTTCTGGGATCTTGATTGGGATTTCATTGAATCTCTTGATCAAGTTGGGAACTTACTGGTAGTCATTTAAAAAATATTTTTTCTTTTGTTCTTCAGATGTCATGTGTTCTATTTTTCTATTTTCAACTTAAGTGACTCTACCCTTTGTTTATCTCCATTCTTTTGTTAAACCCACCCAGTAAAATTTTAATTTCATATATTTATTGTTTAATTCCAGAATTTGCATTTGGTTATATTTTTATTTCATATTTATTTTCTGAGTTTCCCTAGCATTTCATTCATTCTGACCATATTTTACACTACTTCCTTGAACAATGTTATAATAGCTGCTTTAAAACCTTGATCTAATATTTTCAACATATGTGTTGTCAAGGTGTTGACTGTTGATTGTATTTTCTTTTCTGAATAGGTTCAGTTTTTTTCCTTCTGTGCTGGGGAATACACATAATTTTGAATTGTGCCCTAGAAATTATGAATGTTACACTTTTTAGACTGGATTGCAATATATTCCTATGGAGAATGTTAGATTTTTTTTCTTTGTTTTATTTTAGGGTTTGGTCAACTTGGGCGGACTAATATTGTAAACTTTATTCTCAGCCACTGTCTGAAATCCAAGTTCAGTGCTGTTATCCTTTGGCTGTTTGCAGTGAGTCTACCCTATGCAAGCCTTAATTTGGCATCAGTTAGAGATTTGTGTAGAGATTACTAAATAATTTTAGTGTTTCTCTTCACTGTCTCTCTCTTTCTAAATATCCTAATCATTTTTAGATGCTATGGTTACCCTAAACTCTACCCTGTGTTTTTCTTTAAGACAAGAAGGCTGCATCAATGATTTTACTATAAATTGACAACACTAAAAGAGCATGTTAATCCTTTTATAAGGATAGTTTCTGTTGTTTCACTTTCCTATAGTTCTCTACTCAGATTTTCTTCATCATATCCAGTGTTAATCTGGCTTTCTTTTTTATCTAAAACTGAATTGTTTCACTGGAACAATTTAAATTAAAATGTAGCTTTTGATGGCTTGAATAATTGAAATTATTTTCAGGTCTATATTAGAATATATACTTCTTCTTTAAATAAAATGACCAGTAGGAAACATGAGATTTACACTTAATTCATTAACTTTCTAAATAATCAGAGCTCTGATTTATATATTTACTTTATAAATCATCTAACATTATTTTAGTCTAGTATTACACACTAGATCCTTGCTGAGTGAGATCAGATCTAGTCTGGGAGATGTGTGGCTATGTGTGTATGAGGTGGGGGCAAGGGGGTATTTCTGTCCTTTAAAGCAATTGTCCAGAGCTAGGGTTAGTAAATATTGATAGACAAAATCTTGCATATTTGTGATTACCACAGAGAATAGAAAGTGAGATCATCTGTTCAACATGATGAGATGAGATTTAGGAATTAAAGGGCTCAAGGAAAGATCTGAAGAGCACTTTTGAAACTGGGGTTGCCGTGTTAAGGCAACACAAAATTGATTTAAAAATATAATAATAAGCAGGGGTGAAAAAGCAGAACATGCAAAAATTTAGTGCTAACCCATATTTGTGGCTTACTTATCATTTCATAAGTATTATAAAAAATGGATGGGAGCTGTAACGTTAACCTAGGATAAATAAATTCTGTGGTATCATTGAGGAAGATCAAGTGTGTAAATTCAAGAGCAGTTTTAGAATAGCTGACAATGAGCTCCATGCTAATTACCAAGGTGGTTATTGGATATTTGTATTATTGTAGCATCTCAAATTTCCAATGATGATGGCAAGGGACTAGTTAAGAAAAAACTTTGATTCCAGGATTGGATTTTGTGTTTATCAAAAAAGAGTGATAAAGAAGTAAGTGAATGATACAGAGAGATATTAGGTCAGGTTATAAACTTTTACAGTCTGTGATATATAATGGTGGAAGAATAGTGGGCTAAACTGATCTATGAGGTTTTATCCATGTCTTGTTTGGTTTGCCTTCTTTTGAGTCTGTAGGAGTAGACTGATGTAATGTTTGAGGAAATAACTAGTTCAAGCTTAACTAGAAAGATATGGGTGAGTTTGAGCATAGTTAACATGGCATGGTGGGTGGGATGAGCAGGAAGATATTTGAGAATTGAGGAACTGAATTGAGTAAGAATAGGAAAACCAAAAGTTATTTGATGGGAGGGCCCATACCTAACTTAGAAGGCATAGAGAAACAGAGCAAAAAAAAGGCAGTGCAAAGATAACTGACTGAATCCAAATGCTATTAACAAGCAGAAGGGAAAATTTAAAAAGACAAAATGTTGGTGCTCTACTTGACTCCATCATTCACTCATTGCCACTGTCACAGAACATACTGTCATGGAAGTGTCCACTGGTTCACTTCTCAGATTCTAGGGTGCTTCACTTCAAATGTCACCACAATGCTGATTAGTATCTTCCAGAATCTTCACATCACTTAAAAAAGTTTTGATTTACAGAGTCCATCAAAAATTCACTAAGAGTTATAGTATGCTTATTCCAGATATCCAAATGAAGTAGTGTTTTTCACCATTTTTATATGTAATCTGAGAGATGTAGATTAAATAAATAAATCTCTATTTCAATTTTAATCATCAAATGACACACCTCTACAATTTAACTGGTGTATTTGGAGTGAACAAATACAAGAGCTGTTATGATTATTTTTAGACAGAACACAATGAACCTCAGTATTCTCTTGTGGGTTTGTGTGTATACATAACAGTGAGTTCTGCTACTTTTGAGAAGGAACAAAAGAGACACTATGAACTGTGGAACATTATTGAATTAGAAATGTTCATAACAACCTTGAAAGAAGCTCCTGACCCAAAAGTTACTGAAATGAATGGAAGGATTAAATAATTATATTTGATATGCTGTTCTTTTGTGTAATCTTTTTCTGTATTGGTATTAGCAGCAATTGTGAGGCTGCACATTTTAAGATATATTTACAATAAGCAAATATGTGTTTTCTTAATATCTTTGTATGGAAGATAGAAGGAATTTATGGAAGTTAAGGCAAAGCAGGGTGTTAAGGCAAAGCGAGGATGGAGTAGGGTAAATGTTACTAGTTACATAAGAGGTTTTGCAAGAGTCATTATTTTGAAAAATATTTGCAAAACATGATCATGATAGCTCTTCCAGAGTCTTCCCTTAGAGTTGAATTAATATTATTATTCTATTCTGAACATTTGACCTAGTGAAGAAAAGGCTAATTCCACTTTTTATTGATATTACTGTTGGAAGACTTCTACATGTTTTTTAACAATGTAAGTGTAATTATTTTTGAGTAACCATTAACTAGTCTGAAATAATATAAGAAAAAACTAAAATATAAATTTTTCATACATATATGAAATTTTGCCTATTTTTCCTGGACAAAGATTTACATCAGCAGTTGTGCGTGCATGTTTTGTGTATGTGTATGTATGTGTATGAGTGGTCTCTAAAAAAACTGCTCATTTTCTGTTATGTTGTTAAGTATAGAACAATTATTTACTGAGGATCTATAATTAGGAAAACTTGGTAAGCATAATAGCTTTGAACAAGACTGACATTCACCCAGTTATGCTCCGCTTGTTAAAATATTATAGTCGTTACTTTTATTATAGTATAGTACTTGCTATTCTAACTACCACAGCCTCTCCCTCAACCCCTCACCTCCCCAACCCCATATCTCCCAACTATCCAGTAACAAATGAGGAATTAACACATAGTGCATCTGGAGTTATGCTCAGGTATCCTAGACTGGTAAGAACTCTAATCTATGCTTGTTAATTATGTTTAACATTACTACTGGATACAAAGATGGATATGATATAATTACTGCTTCCCAGGAATTCACATATGGTGGCAGAAATAGATATCCATAAATCATCTTAATTCAAGATAACACTTCGTTATAAAGAAAATGTAAACACGGTGCTGGAGAGCATGGTGGAAAACATTAATCACAACAGTGTGGGGCTGAGAGGGCATCACAGGAGATACTGGGTTTTATCTGGACATTGAAGGATGGGCTTGGATTTATCAGCCAATATGTGTGGAAGAGAGCATTCCGGCAGATGAAACAACCTTATTGTAAACAGACAGAACACACTTTCTATAAATAATAAATAGACGAGTGCATCTGGAGTGTGTGAGTGTATGTAGCTGGAAGGCAGAGTGACATACAATTAGAAATACAGACAGAATTTGCGAGCAGAACTTTGTTTTATTTTCTATTGCAGTAGAAGCCATTGAAGATTTTGGAGGAGGCAAGAGGCATTAGTTGATATTTTTAGAAAGATAAAACTTTATTAAGTATATTTATATATAAGCTTATATTTTTATTAAAGGTAATATATAAAACAAATGAGCAGGGAGACAGGGTAGCTAGATCTGGGAGTTCATTGGGAACCTTTGTTGATAATTTAGAAGAGGTCATGATAATTTTTTCTGGAAAAGTGTAGATAGTAACTATTTTGTGTTTGTAAGCCATCTGGTCTGTGTTCAACTATTGAACTCTGCTGTCATGGTGTGATAGCAGCTATAGACAATACTTTAATGAATGTGAGTGGCCATGTTCTAATAAAACTTTATTTACAAAAACATATGGCTGGGTAAATTTGGCACAGAGGCCTGTTGACTGCTGTTCTGGATTATCGGTTATTAACCTAAGTTCCTAATTGTGGGTTCCGCACAAAGCAAACTGTGACAGAAGGATTCTCATACCTCAGTATTTGAGGGACACTGTTGAGATATTTTCTTAGAGATATGTCTGACCTAAACATGCTAAGTATGCTCCCGTGACAAAGAAAACATTCAGGCAGAGAGGTGCAGGGCATTAGTATTTATACATGGGAACTATTATGGAGGGCATATGGACTGGGAACAGTATATACTTCAGTGGGTACTATGGCATGTGGATGAGTAGGGAAAATTGTTAAGAACATGGTGAAGTTGAATTGCATACCTTCAGTGAGCACCAGTCAGAGTCCATGCATCCATTTATTTTAAAGCCCACTTATCATGGAATAAAAATAAAGAACAGACATTTGAAACAAAAGTTAATGGTATACTAAACTAGGTTAGTAAGGAACAGAGAGATAATTTCAAGAGAAATACAAAGGTAAAATGGTTCTGTCACAGGTTAGCTTCCATGGGAAGCTGTATTGAAGATGGAGTTTAGCATGCAGAATGTTTATTAGGAACTGCTATTGGTATCAACAAGTGTGTTTGTGTTGGGAGGGGAATCCATGAAATTGAATTGAGGAAAGGTAAATGTTGAGTTGAGATGCAATCCCAATAGAGGCCTCAGTCAACATTGTGGGGAACCTTACAGCTGAACTGACCCTTCAGAATTATCCTGCATTGGGGCAGGTGGTCAGGTCTTTATAGCTCTGCATCAGTCAGTCACTAGAAGTTGGTTAGCTTTGGAAGGAGGCATTACCTGGGTGAAGCAGCTTCCTTAAGCTGAGAAGGTTGACAACCAAAAGCTGTCTTTCTACAGGACTTCGTGTGCTGGGGATATGGTACCTAGTTGGTGCCTGATAGTTTCACTGCAGGTATATTCAATAATAATTGGCTGTGGGGAGAGGAAGGAGAAAGAAAAGACAAATGTGGTAATGGTATTGACAAACCCTACGGAAGGTAATACCATTAATGTAATGAGGAAGGGGGGTGGGATCAGAAGGATGAAAAACCCAGTTAAATTTTGAGATCAAAATTACCTTTTTTGCCAACACATTTTAGAAAATGAAATAACATTAAGTTGACTGAGACATTAAATATGGAATCTAATTTCATACGTATGTAGCATTATCCCAATGAGAAAAAGAAGCCAAACAAGCAAGCAAACCCACTATGTGTGAAATCTATCTTTTTAAGGCCATAGCGGAAATAATGTTAATAATATGCATGCTTTATGACATGATGAAAGTTAAGATTTTTTTTTCCTAAACAACCACAAAGTGACATTTCTAGGATGGATAAAAATTATAATTTGAGGGGAAAAAACAAAAAGAAAAAGAAAAAAGTTTTAATTTGAGAAGCTTGTTTTACTGCCCATTACAGCAGTGATATATAACAGACTATTGCCTGTTTACTTGAAGTAGTGAAATGTGCAAGTATATTTCCATTTTTTCTCAGGAAGACATTTTGTTTTGCACAAGACTGACACTAAGTGAAGGTGATTGGGCCTAAGTGGTTAACTTGTACTTTAGTAACAGCAATCCTTAAATTTATTTTGATTGCAATAATGTAATGATTCATAAAGTAATTTAGAGATGGCTATAAAGCATGTGTGTTCATAAGATAGAAACAACTCATTCCTAATGCAATATTATGAAAATTAACTTGTACCAATTAGAGGTTGCATAATGTGGCATAACCTGCCCATCATTTTTCTAATAATTTCCTCTGGTTGCTCTTTAATAATCTATGTAGAAACTGTATATCTAAGGTGTTGGTCTTGGCATGACAGTTCTGAAATTCTTATGAGAATATCATACTAATGAGCTTGATGTTCTCCAGCTTGTGAATATCAGGGCTGTAATTAAAAAGAAAATTTTAATAACTTTAAGTAGGTTAGTGTGTAGACTTACAGGGCTACTTCCAGGATCACTTTTCTATGTTATCAATTGCCTCCTTCTGGAACCTGCTGTGTACAGCGTGGAAGTTTCGGACTTACTTTCTGATGCTGATTCCTTTGGCGGTCTAAAAAATATACTTAGAATACTGCTTTTACATATGAATATAGGTACTGTTTAATACTACTAACAAATAGTAATTAATATACTAGTTAATAATGCATATAATACTGCTTAAATATATATAAGATGGCAAAGGAAACCAATAATTTTGAAATAGTGATATCAAAGTAAAAATGAAATGCACTTGTGATCTAGGGGTATACAAGGGGGGGACCCCCAAAAAACAGAATTTATTTATAAAAAATTGCGTATTGATTCTTACATGTTGAAATTTTAGTCACCTTCAAAGTACTCTCCATTTGACACACTACACCTATCAAGGCATGTTTCCACTGATCAAAACAGTTTTGAACTCATTGATTCTGGTGCCCTTTAGTGCTTCTGCTGGGTTTTTTTGTTGTTGTTGTTGTTGTTTCACCTATTCCACATCAACAAAACGTTTCTCTTTAAGGACTTTCTTCATCTGGGGAAACAAAAAAGTCACTTGGGGTGAGATCTGGTAAGTAAGGAGGGTGGGGCATAGGGGTCATGCCATTTTAGGTCAAAAACTGCTCAACACTCAGCATGGTATAAGCAGGTGCACTCATAAATCACCCATCATGAAATAAGCAAACGCGTTGAAACAGTCTTCAAAAAAAATTCACTGGAACCAAACACAGCCTCTCACAACAACACCAGCTGGTACACTGATACAGATGGGATCCTAGAACACTCACCTAGCAGTGGAAGCCTGTAGTACAAGGGGTCTGACCTCCAGAAGATAATTCCAGTTTTGGAGGGGTCCCTTCTCATATTTACAAATATTTATATAAAATATTTGTATATGTAAATATATATCTATATATAGAAATAATCCTCAGAAACATTTGATATAGGTGCTGTTTTCAGTGTTTTAAAGAGGTGGAAACTGAGGCACAAAGGAGCTTAAGTGAGTTGTTGACATTCATATGACTTATTAGCAGCAGAACTGAGATTTGGATCACGCAGTTTGTCTCCAGAGTCTTTGTTCTGCATCTCTGTGCCATAATGTCCCTCTTTAATTTTAAAAGAAACTTAGTGACTATAGCATCACAGATAATGATGAAGTATTATCTCATGTAAACTTTTGCTTTTTCTATCTTCTCTTTCTCTTTACTATTATCTTCTTAGCTTGGCAGGCAAACACCTAAAAGCTATGGCCAAATGGTTGGTTATACATCCCTTTTATGGAAACTCTCTTACATGGTAAGGGTATATGTTGATTTTGGGACTCCTTTTGTCTTCCCCTGCCCCATTTTAGTTTGTCTCAATAAGAAGGCCAGGAAGCATACCATCAAAAGTTTGACTGAAATCCATTTTTTATTTTGGTGTCTTGTTCCCATTGCCAGTGTGGTCAGTCACATAGATGTAGAACAAGGGTGTCAAACTCATTTTAACCAGGGGCTACATCAGCTTCACAGTTGCCTTCAAAGGGCCGAAATAATTTTAGGACTGTATACATGTAACTGCTCCTTAACTGTTAAGGAGTTAAAACTACATTCGGCCCTTTGAAGGCAACCATGAGGTTGATGTGGCCCCTGGTGAAAATGAGTTTGACACCCCTGATACAGAAGCATAAAAACCCATCAGGTGCCACTGGTCTTTCACGTGTTGGTTGCTACAAGCCATTTTGTGCTCTTTTGGAGGAGAGGAATGGTTTTCAAGAGCAGGGCTTTGAGACATTGCAAAGATGGTAGAATTGGTTTGCTTGAACCCTGGCATGATCTTTTGGGCCTTCCTCTTTGTTTTTACTGTCTCTACTTTCCCAGGTGACTCTGATGTTTCATTACAGCTCTAGCCATCTTCACGGTGTTACCCTCCAGGGATTGCAAGCACTGGACTTTTTCTTTCAGCCCCTGTCCCTCAAATCAAGATATGTACGAATTGTGGCCCCAACTGCAATTCAGATGATTGGCTAGAGATAAATGTATTCATTTAAATAAATCAGCCAGTGATGACATATACTGTATATTGTGTCTACATATGATCCAGCTTTGGCCTCCAGACAGACACATGGCATATAGCTGTGGATATCTGGTCAATATTGAATGGAGGAAGAAATACCTTTGAAAATAAAGTGTTTCTAAATATAAAAGATGTATTTGGTAATGCAAACACAGAAGTGCAATAAAATCAAGAACACTATCAAGGAAGATTTACAAACTTGAAGAAAAGCATACAATTGACAATTGTCTCTCCTCTGTCAGTCTGAAGGAGGACACTCCTGAAACTCTAGGGTTTACCATGAAGCCCATATTTAGTTGACACACTACTAATTTATAATTCTTGATTAATGTTGTAGAGGCATAGCTCTTGCTGAGTGTGTAAGGCAGTCAGTAGATGCTCTATTAAATATAAATTCAAGTTACTTTACAAAGAAGTCTGTAGTGGCCAATTAATTAATCCTTGACATTTTGTTTAAAGTCATTATATTTGAATTTTGAACTGTCTGAATATATTTTGCATTTATTTTGAGAAGATAAAACTCTGTGTGCGTGTGTGTGCTTATGTGTGTATTTTACTTGACCAATCAAAAAGAATTTGTGTATGTTGTGAGGGGATTTTTATAGTCTAATGAAACTGATTTGACAGGTTTTTCATGCAGTGCATTTACATAAGACTCTCAGATATAGGGATTTATTATAAACTATTTTATTCAAATATCATGCATTTTTTAGAAACTTTTAAATTTAAAGCACCCTTCAAAAATGAAACATAGCCTATTGGAATTGGCATGGTTAGAAGATCCTTCAGCAATTGTGAAACTTTAAAACTAAAGGCTGTACATGGAAGTTTATTTAGGAAGCCACCAGGACAATGCAGTGGATCCAACCAGCATTTGATACTCGTGAAAGATACTTGACTGAAACATATTTGACAAATTAGCCATGCTAGTAGAATGATTGGTGTATTACTCAGTGTTCTGTAGAGAAACAGGACCAATATTATATATATGTATATATAGATAGATATACAGAAAAAAAATTATTATGAGGGCTTGGCTCATGCAATTATGGAAACTGAGAAATCCCTCAGAAATCTGCCATCTGCAAGATGGGGTCTCAGTGATGATGTAGTTCCCATCTGCACCTGAGGCCTGAGACCAGAGGAGTCATTGGTGAAAGCCCCAGTTCCAGAAAGGCCTGAGAACCAGCAACACTCATGTCTGGGGGCAGCAAAGGTGAACATCCAGCTCAAGCAGAGAGCAATTTACATTTTCTCTGCCTTTTAGTTCTAAATCAGGCCCTCAATGGATTGGATGATGTCTACCAACATTGATGAATGCTCAGTCTACTAATTCAAATGTTAATCTCATCCAGAAACACCCTTACAGACACATTCAGAAAGACTGTTTCACCAGCTATCTGGGCAGCCCTTAGTTCAGTCAAATTGACACATAAAATTCACCATCACACATAGATTATGTATAGAAAATGATACTACCAAATCATTGCCACATTAGAGGGAACTAAAAAGTACATAGAGCCCTGGCCAGGTGGCTTAGTTGGTTGGAGCATCGTTTCATACGACAAAAGACTACAGACTTGATCCCTGGTCTGAGCATGTATGGAAGGCAATCTGTCTATGTTTCTCTGTCACATTTATGTTTTTTATTCTCTCTCTCTCTTTCCCTTCCTTTTCTCTCTAAAAAACAAACAGACAAAATCCATGAACACATTTTGGGGTGAGGATTAAAAACTAAAAATAGCCCTGGCTTGCATGGCTCAGTGGATTTATAACTGGAAAAGACACTGGCATTTGGGCTGCCTGTCACTACCAAACCCAATAAGCAATGACAGCGATTGAATCTTTTATGGGCGCTTTATTCAGATGGCTGGCGATCTGAGAAGATGGCGGCTTCATACCCTGACAGACCATCTTGCCTTCTCTTTCCAGGCCAAACTTGTTATAACAGGGAATAAACCAAGTGCAGTGAGGGGTTTTGAAATTCAGGGAGGATTACGTGAGCAAAGCTGCAACATTCCTGTCCTGGCAGTTAGCTGTTCCCAGGGGCAGGTGGTCATCTGTATCTCCCTGGAACACAAAGGTCCAGATGCCTCCAGTTGTCCCCAGGCGGTAATCTTTAGCAGTGTCCCAGGAGGTCAGCTGTTTTCCCAGGAGCCAGGATGGGCCTTATCTGTAGTTTCTGAAACAAAAGCTTTAACATATACATTACTTGCAAGACTTACAACTTTTTACCTTAAGCTAAAATTTTCCAAGTCTTGAGTCCCTTATCATTCCCCACTGTTAGTATTAAACTATCTCATTTCTATGAGATCAGAAGTTACTTTGTACTGTCCAGGGTGGGGCGGAGGTTAGGAATATACCTAATTGCAGACCTACATAAGGAGGCACATTGTATGCAACAACAGCTATGATACTGAAGAAAAGGACAAGGATAAAAACAACAAATGTCTCTCAAAGACCAGGTATACTAGGCAGCCAGGAGGTTAGTTTAGACAAGTCAATACCAAAGAATCCTTCTCTGTGTTTTATATTGGACACTACATCATTCACTTGCTTTAATTTATGTTCTATGAGCTGTGAACTATTAGTTAAGTTAAAAGAGCAGAGTCCTTTACATTCTTCATATCTATGATTATGTCTTAAAAGAAGGTAGTCTATAGCTGCATGATTATCCAGTACTGCTTCTCTGATTTGTCCTGGTTTTTGGCTAGTGGCACTGATGGCTTGCGAGGTGGCATTCAAAGCTTTCACCATAGTGCAGGCTAATCGTATTTCTACATTTAAATAAGTTACCATGGTTGGCATTGCAAATATAGTTAAAGACACATATTCAGCAGGGCTAAAAAGGTGTAAGTCACTGATACAATCAGGTGTAAGGGAGAGATCCCATCAAACCCAGGTCAAGTGGGGCTTCTGAGGTATAAACACTGTCAGTCTTCCCAGAGAGCATGCTCCCCGAGAACTGTTCGCTGGAACATAGGAACAGACGGTCATTCCACATATCAGAAACCATCCTGTTGGCAGTTTAATATGAGTATAAGCATATGATATGTTAGTGATGGTGATGCAATTCATGTTCACATCCGCTGAGAGCACAAGAGTAGTACAGTTGACAAAAGTTGCACACTCTCTAGCTGGGGCACATTAGTGACCTTTAAGGACAACATTTCCCCATCCTTTATAGTTACCACTGGTTTCCAATTATAAATATCAGAGTAGGTCATTTTCTTTTCAATATGCTGAAACACAATATAATTTCTAAGGCTTTCCAAAGGAGTACAGACACCTATAAGACATGAAGTAAAAGTTTGTTCAACATAAGTTCCTCCTGCAAAGCAAAAGTCAGAACTATTTAACCATTTTTGCTAAATATACCCAAATATTTTCATCTTGTTTGAAAGGAATAAGTTGTCCATAACAAGGGGTTAACCAAGAGGCAAAGAAAAGAACTTAAGTCATTGTTTTCCAAAGATGACTTTCAGACCTTCCTCCAGTGCTTTCTTCATTCTGGTGTGATGAGTCCAAAGTTTATTTCCGCCAGTTTCACCAAGGTGGGGGTGGTGAGGAGTATGTCCCAAGGTCTAGTCCACTTTCCTCCTAGTTGGCTTTCTGGAGATGCTGTCACCCAAATCTTCAGTAGCCTCTTGTCGACAGGCTCAAAGGAATGCAGCAAACCTGTGGGGAAGAAGTCTCTAATACAGGCAAGGTCATTCATCACAGCTAAGGTCTGAGTTAAATGTTGTACATTTTCTTTACCTTCAGTTTTTTATCTATATACATATCTCCCACCCCTATTGTGACCTGAAATGGCCACCTGTACACAATTTGATAGGAATTCAATTGAATCCCACTTCGAGGAGCCACCCTTATCCTGAGCAGGGCAATAGGCAAAACTTGGTCCCAATGGAGATGACTTTCTTGACACAGCTTTGCTATATTTTTCTTCAAGGTGTGATTCATCTTCTCTACCTTCACAGAAGCCTGAGATCTCCATGCCATGTGAAGTCTCCACTTGATTCCTAAAATTTACTAACCTCCTGTGTAATTTTTTAAACAAAAGCAGGTCCATTATCAATCTGGATACTGCCAGGGAGGCCAAAGTGAGGGATTATTTCCTTCAGCAAAGCTTTCACTGTCTCTAAGGATTTCTCCATTTTAGTAGGATAAGCTTCTATCCATCCTGGAAAAAAGGTGTCAACAAAGACTAACAGATATTTTCACTCTCAGACCCTTGGCATCTGAGTAAAGTCTATTTGCCAGTTCTCAAGTGGACACTGTCTTTGGTATTGCTTTCTTTCTCTCTTTTGATGGGGATCTGTCTTGGGGTTGTTCTTCTGGCACACAACACATCTAGCAATTACTTTTCTTACAGCTCTAGAAATTCCAGGACCTGTGAGCCACAGTTTGACATAGGTAGTTAATGAGTCTCTTCCACAGTCTGTGGCCTCATGCAAATGTTTCATGACTGGCTCTACCAAATGTTCAAGAAAACAGTATAGCTCCTTTCTTATTCTTTTTCCATCCACTGTCAGGACCTTCTTCATCAAAACCCCAACCCTTAGCTTTCTCTAAGTCTGCAATCAAACATTCAGGGTCAAATTGTGACAAGTCCAGAACAGGTACAAAAGGCATTATAAACATTCCTTTAGCAGCCTCTTTTGCTGCCCATTCAGCCAGATTGCTTCCTCTAGCTACTTTAGTGTCTGCTTTCTGATGGCCTGGGCAGTGCATAATTGACACCTGTAGAGGTACCTGAACAGCCTCTAATGATTTTAAAATTTCTGCTGTGTGCTTAATCTCCTTTTTATTTGGATGTTAACAGTTCTTTGTGTTCCCAGATGAAACCATGTGCATGCAAAATCAGGAAAGCTTACCTTGAGTTGATACACACATTCACTCTCTTTCCATGCTACAATTCCAGTGCCCTTGTCAATGCAGTCAGTTCAGCTTTCTGAGCAGAGGTTCCTGGCGGCAAGGCCTTGGCCTCCACTACTCCTTCAAGAGTCACAACTGTATACCCAGCCTTTCTGCTTCCTTTGTCTATATAACTACTTCCATCTGTACAGAGAGTCCAGTCTGCTTCTTCTAAAGGATGGTCCTGTAAATCAATTCTGCTAGAATACACTTCATCATTTATGTTAGCACAGCCATGTATTAGTACAGCCGAGTCAGGCTCTGGGAGGAGAGAGGCAGGATTTAATTTACAGTTTTGAGGGACACACTGGGATTGTGGAGAAGGGCTAGGTACCTACCCATTCTTCCAGCAGCGAACCACATATTTCCCTTTTGCTCCAGCAAGCTCAACACGTGATGAGGTGCACAAAAGGTGATAGTGTAACAGGGTGCAGCCAAAAGGGAGGCCCCCAAAAGAGGGATTTGTAATGGGGCCCAGAGCTCAGGGTGTCCAGGAAATATTAGAGGGACATACAAGATGTCCTCACCCCTTCCCCCATAGGTGTGAGTTGGGGGAAGGGACACATGGAGCAGGGCCAAGCAGAGCTGTTTTGTATAGCAACAGCTTTGCAGCTAATCCCTGGCATGGTCATTTAACATATCTATAGCCTTTGGCTGGTAGCTTAGATGTGTTAAATAGCTGTGGCCATGCTCTGAGCCAGGCAGGTAGAAAGGACTCCCCCCAAGATGTGACTGGGGGAGGAACCTCAAGTCACAGTGCCTGTGTGGGAGCTTGGAGAAGACTGGCTCCAGAACATGGGGACACACCTGCCCAGACTCATGATGGCAGCCCAGTAAACTTGGAATAATACAGGAATGCTGGCAGGTGTTACTGATTGTAGGAAAAGTCAAAAGAGGGGGTACAGAGGAAGATTGACACAGGGATTTAAACTGAGATGTGGCAGCCATTGGGGGAGATCCACGCAGCTTCACCAGAGTCAGGACCCCCACAGCCCTCTGAGGGAGAATCACCATGTGGCTTTAGCAGAGGATTGCCACTCAGCTTTGCCCGAGTGGCAACCCCCTCCCCGAAACTTAGGGGAAGGGGGAGCCACGCAGCTTTGGCAGAGTGGAGACCCCCTCACAGCTTTGCCAGAGAGAGCTACATGGTTTCACCAGAGTGCAGACCCCCACAGCTTTGGTGGAGAGGGAGAGCCATGGGGTTCTGCCAGAGTGGGGATTCCTTCCCTGCAACTCTGGTAGAAGAGGACCATGAGGCTTTGGGGTGCTCCCTGTGGCTGTGTGGCCTGGGAAGCAAGAGAAATTTTGCCTGGAAGATGGGGGAAGGACTCTTGCCAGTAGGCCATGAGAAGGTGCCACATGGCTTTGGATTAACTAGAGATCCTGCCTGGAAGACGACACAGCTGATGGTGTCAGGAGTCTGGATCCCGGATGTTTGCTTGTTTTCCTGAGTTACAGTACCCTGAATTAGGGCAGAGGGAGAAGTAAGCACTGTGGGCGGCTGTGGGTATCCCAAAGAACTTTGATATTTTAATGAAGACGTTAGGTTGCTACTTTAACTCTGTATAGCATTAAATAAACATTTCCTTTCTTTTCCTTTCACAAATCTCTGGCTTTGAGAGACATCTTTCCATAAGGCAGCGGACATAACGAACCTTGGCACCTGTGGCCTCTGTGTTCTGTAACAATAGGCTATCCCAGGGAAAACTTTTTAGCTTCCTGCAAGAGCTTGCAGGTGGCTGCCACTCTCAAGCACATTGGCCACCCCTGGGCAATGTGATCTAATTTCCTTGACAATTATGTGATGGACCACAAATATCACTAAGCATTTGGGTGAGGAATCCTAGGGCAATGTCCTGTCTCTCACACACATATCATTGAAAGGCTTCGGTAGGTATGGAAGCCCCAAGGCCAGTGCAGAAGCCAGGTGCACCTTCAGGGACTCAAAAGCCTGAGTGCACTCCTTCGTTCATTCCAAAGGGCTACATTCTGGTCCCTTCAGATCCTCATGCAGTGGATTAGCAGTGAGCCCAAAGCTTGGAATTCAAATACAGCAGTTGCTTGCCATCCCTAGGAATCTCCTTAACTATTTCCTGGCATTGGGAGGGGTCCTCTGTGGACTTTTGTTGCACAGCCTGCACCATACTCAGACTTTTCTGTTCAGGGACGCCTTTCCCCATTCCCTCAAGGAGGCATCTCTTATAATGCTCTAAGAGAGGAAGGCCATCCCCATTAGGGTCTCAGTTGGGCTCAGTTATCGGTACTGCCCCGGGAAGGCCCAGAGTCCCATCTGGATTTTGTTGGTGTAATCTTTGAGTCTTTTAATTTGCCTTATCCAACACCAGCCTCCGCTTATCCCCCTTATTGAAGCAAAGAATTCAATGAGGCTCATATGTCTGCCCAGCTAAGATAATGAGTGGCAAAAACTGACACAACGGAATCAGTCATTTTAGCAGGATCGTCTCTATAAAAAGGGTTTGAACTTTTCCAGCTTAATAGATCTGATGTAGAAAACAGAGTATGTGCCTAATAATATCCAGCAGGCTGTCCCTCTGGCCCTACTCCCACTGAAAGTCTCCAAAAGGGATATTGCCCTGCCCCGGTAGGGGCTTTTCCTGTACCAAATTAGGTTCCTTGACTAATTCGAGAGGCAATGCCAGTTCAGACGCACTTTCCCCATTTCACTCATCAGAGTGGATCCCCTGGGGCTGCAGGAACTCTGACCAGCTTGCAGTGGCCATAATATCTACATCTTCCTGGCCCCTCTCCTCTGAGTGTCTATCTTTCACATACAAATTCCCTTTTCTCTGAGCCATTAACTCATTTTCTTTCTTTTTTTTTTTTTTCACTCTGCATCTTTATCA